>JAJIBD010035191.1:0-19896 GCA_021461705.1 Cryptotis parvus
TGTTTCCTAAGTAGCAATGTATGACATTCTTTGGGAAATGAGACATGTTTGGTTCTGTGTAAATAGTGTTCATGTGCATGACAGAGATTCTCAAAGGAAACTAGGTGACTAATCTAAGCAGCAGAAAACTTCACTTTGCAAGTGTTCTGTGAGTCATGTGCACTTTGTGGAAAGATCACTCCCGGTGCTGCCTGGAGATCTGACCCGGGCTCACGCACGCCTTACACAAGTTATTGGACTTTTTTCTGGAACTTGTTTAGGAGCTTATCAATAATGAAGATTTAATCTAATAAAGTCAAGGAACTGGGAAAAGACTAAGAGGATAAAGTGTTTCATTCACATTTTACACACACACACACACCATATGTACAAATATATTAGTATACACTTAAATATAAATTGCTGGGTTCCAAAATTTTTTAATCAGCAGGTGTTGAATGAGATTCTGGTATACATATTTAAAGCCTTGACCACCCATGACACGAGACTCATCTAAACTGTGGCCTTCATCTCAGGAAATGCTTCAAACATTTAAAAAAAATTTTTATGAAAAAACAAATTCTTAAATTATATTTTGTATCTTATGCTTAATAAGATACAAGGATATATTTTTAAATAATACACAATACCAAAATGTACTTAGATCGAAAGTTTTTTAAGACATAGATTGATTAATGCAGCATTTCAATTTATTAAATTCATCAGATTTTCATTAACTAAGCAAAAACAAGTCTTCTTTGCTTAGTGTTTGACAATAAATACAAAATTAAGTGAAAATCAATCGCTGACTTTGTGTTTTACGACATGATTTTCTCATGTCATAAACTTTTAATACACATCATCCTATCCAATAGCATAGAAGCGTTGCTTCAAACCAGGCATCATTTGTTTATTAACATTTTATGTTGAACTTAGTCGAGATGTTTTTCTTATAAGCAATAGGATAGAAGAATGTATTTAATTACACAAAAACAATGAGTCAATAAACAATGAACAGCCTTTTGATTTTTGAAAACCACTAGTGTGACTTTTTCAAACAATAACATAGAATTGTGTTAATTGAAATAGTACCGACTTTCTTCAAATATAAAACTAACTTTACGAGACGAAAAGGAAGAAGTATGCTCTAACTAAGATATTAATTTTTTTCTAATTTTTCTGATAATTTAAAAGCCTAACTAAAACAGACCCAACTCACTGTCAACTCAGTCTATTTTATTATTTTTAATAAAATATTTTTATGATATCTTTATTATTTTTTCAGCAAAGGGTACTAAACAAAACTTTTAATTTGATATTAGAATAATTATAAATGTTAAAAATATTTTGATCCTGTCTGATAAGGAAATAAATAATATAACGAAAGTAGAAATAAAAATAATTGTCTGGAGATATTATGTTTCAATGAAATTAAGGACCATTTTGTTTCAATGACTTAATTTTGATAGTACATATAAAATACAGATTTTTAGCACTTAGAATTTTCTACTACCCCAGAATAAAAAATTCATAAGTTTTGCCTAAATCACCCCTAAGCTCAATATTGTATTCCAAATTTAACTATGAAATGATTTCTACCAATTATTTCCTTCAATTACACTGAAAAAATTAATGTGTCTTCAAAAAAAAACCAACTATTAAGTAGGTAATACAAAATTAAAGCATGCAAACTATCCAGTTTTACCACTGCTATTAATAAAAAAGGGGGACACAGTTATCTATAAAAATAGGAAATGATGGAATATCTGGTTATCATACAGCACTGATTTTTTATTTTGGAGGTGCTAACTTTCCACAAAATTCCACAAAAGCTTTTATATTACATTAGTGTATTTCTAGAAATATTATTTAATATCTAAGCTGTACAACAATTTATTTAGTTAAGAAAGGGAATGAAAAAATAAGAAACATTAATAGTATCTGCATGGACTTGAAATAAAACTACAGATATTTTGAGAGGTTGTGTATTGATTTTCTATCTTTAGTGAATGTGCTGATGGTCTTTTGAGTCAAGAACAAAGAAGTGTTATACCCTTGCTGTCTTTACTAATTCCCTTGCTCTGATAGTTAATACTAATGAGTTAGGAACTCCACTGAATTCAAACAAGGATAAGATAAGGAATAAAGCAATAACTCCTTTATAACAAAGTTTCTTTAAATATGTTTTCTGAAAAGTTATTTCCACTTCATATATTATTCTGAAAACGCAATTAGATTTTCAAGCTGATTTCCAATTCTGTGCGAGAAACAAATTAAGTTTGTAGAGTAGGCATATTCCCACTTATGCAAGAAGTATTTTGTTGTTGTGTCTATAAAATTTCTGAGATACCTGAGTAAAAACTTAAGTTATTATTAAATTTTAGCCTTGGTGATGAATTGCAAGCAAAATATTGTGCAATGTTCCCAGATGTAATCTAAATTGAAATATAAGAATAACACCATATTAATTGGCCTGGTTGTTTTATATGCATCAAGAATGTTTCTACAAGACACAAAGTCATCTTTTTCATTTTAATATTATTTATAATATTTTTTACTGTTTTGAAATTTGTTACAAATAAACTATTGGTAAAATATGTAGAGTGAGTATGAAGACTCAAAAAATACCATTTTCCCTTGACTCCATTTAATCCTCATAAAATCACTGGGTATCAATAGGAACAATATCAACACATTGGTAAAGTCATGTAATCATTTTAGAATGATGTGCCCTTTCCTAATAACTGTACATATATCTTATTTTTTCCTCAGGTTGAATTTGAACCCAGTTCATATATTCTTAGAATTTACAAAGCTGCCAAATAATTTGCTAGATGTTGGATATTGAAAAAAACAATAACAGCCACAAAAGCATGACACTTAAAGTCAACTCATTGCTTTATATATAATCAATATGACTTACTGATTAACACATTTATGTCCAGATAATAATAATTACTTATTTCCATATTTCATACCACATTACTTAGAACTGATTTTTTGAAGTCTGTGCATTTGATATGCATGCCTGGATGTGAAATATCTAGAAAGAAATGATTCATTTGTAGTTGAACTCATGAATGGATGCCCCAACAAACTAAACAGCACATTAAAAAGAAACAACACTTTAGAACAGAATATTACTAATTCCTCTTTTAAACATTTAATTACTTTGTTGTTAGGTCTTTTCCTATGAATTCTCAATATTCATTTCCTTGTGCTTTTACAGTTTTTTTTAACCTGAGAAGCATACTATAAATACACTATTATTTTTGTATAGGCATTTAATTAAATGATGAAGCAAATTATGAAGTTTGGGTTAGTATTTAAATAAATCGGAGGGTTTCTTATTATAAAAAATTTAATATAACACATCCTCTTAGGAAATAGTCTAAGATAAAAAATAAGACTCTTTTTATTATTTACTAACCACTGGCATTGGGTTAGACATTTCCTCCCATAGTTAAAGACTATTTACAAAGTCATAACCTAAAACACATTTTCCATTACACACATATCAGAGAATTCCTTCTAATTAAAAAGACTGATGGGAGGTAGAAAATCTTCAATTTTTTGTTCTAATCATAATCTTGGTTTGAAATTTTCAGACAAATTTAATCTTAGGAAAACTGAGCAGAAAATTACCAAGTTACTCAAGTGAATTTGCAGTCCATTGTGTGTACTTGATTATGTATGACTAACTACACTATTTCTTCACTGAAGGACATTTTTCTAGAAGAGATTTCATTTTGCGCGTGACAGAGTATATAATAGAAATTATGTTGACCAACATAATTTGAACCTAGAATGGTACTTAGTTTTTTGTTAGTAACAAATCTATACCAACAATTAAGTAGATACTGGTTTCTCAAATGCGTCAAGGACAGTCTGTACCGTTGAAAGAATTGAATGCTTCATCAGAACATTTCAAGTTTTAACCTGGACATTATCTTAATACTTTAGTTTTTGTTTAATAATCTAGTTCCCTTGTTTGGGCAATCTATTTACATTATTTATCACAACTCCCCAACATTGCACCTCCCTAAAACCTTGCAGAGATGATATGCAAATTAAGACATTATCTTAGTTACATAGTTTAAAAAAATCAGAGTTAAAAAATAGGAATCTCCAAAATCTCAAAGGAATTCGATGATACTTTTTGTGTTTATTGTTTTCATTTTTTAGAGATCAACCCATGATTAAATACGAAGGAAATAGTTCAGGGCTATTAAAAAAAATAATAGAATCTTAAACGCATCTGAAAGAAACGGCTGAAGCTAAGAGGAATTTCCATTAGTTAAATAGTTAAAAATATTTGTGTGATTAAATTTGAAGAGGAGCATGAAAGACTGAGAAGGCAAACACTATTATCCAAGCGTTTACTTTTTTATTTTCTACCTCTTTCAACGAAAGTGTGATTTTTCTTAGAATGCTGATTATATGTAGGATTTAAGGAGCCCTTCCTGGGGAAAATGTTTTCCAACTGTCAAAATTCGAAGCAGCTAAAGTGGATCTGAATTTAAAGGCATTGTTACCTATTGAGATATTTCCCCTAAGTATGCCTTTGATTCTCTTCAATTTTTTATTGATTGAAATTTATTTTTTTCTAGAACAGCACTATACATAGTAAAACCAGACATAGTAAAAATTTGGTAAAAAAGATTTTATGTAAATGTATTGGGACAATACACTGTAGTTTCTCTAATATGTGGAAGAGCAGACTCTGTTTCAACATGATTTCAGTGTCATAAAGTTCTAGAATTAGAAACATTTTTAAACTACGAAAGAGAAATAAACATGTTTGTTTGAGTATATGCACTTACCCAGACTCCTAAGAAATTGTAGATGAAATATTCTTGGGATGGAGTTCGATTTCTTGAGATTCCGCAGAAGAAATGTACTCCCAGGCAAGGTGGGGAAGAGCGCAATATGATCCTGCAGGCAGGGTGAGGTACAGATTAGCAGAGCTCGCTTTGATCCTGAAGCCCAAGGTGACACTCTCTACTGGAGAGAGAGGGTGTTCTGAATAGATTGGAAGGGTTGTCACATTGTATGTGCTCAGCGGCAGGAAACCCAGTGTTTTCTGTTATCTCCCAGCCCCGCCACAGTTAGTGTTGGAGTTACTCTTTCTCAAATAGCATACCCCAGGGAAGGCAGCACTCTTCTTACTATGAGACTAGAGCAGAAGCAGGCTGAACAGAAATCATGCTTTGCACAAGAAATACATTGTTAGCAGCCCAAACTGACTTGCTTTCACCTTGACTGAGTTATATTTAGAAATTGCTAGCGTTTCCTGCAATTTGAAGGAAATAAGAATACAGTATACTGCTCAAAGAAGTAAAGGAGTTAAGGAAGTTATAGGTATGGAAGAACGAGAGAGAGAGAGAGAGAGAGAGAGAGCTTTGAATCATACTTTATAAAGCATTTAGAAGATTTTATAGTTAACATTGCTTTCCTTCATAAAAACAAAACAATAGTTAACTACCGTTACAAGTAAGCCTATAATCAAGTATTTTGTAGAATTCAGATAAATAAGGTCCTGATGATCATTTACTGATTAAATGAGTGCAGTTTATTTGTAGCTTAGTGCTGCTGTTATTGTTTTGGGGCCATGGCTGTGGTTGCTCAGGTATTCTCATGATTCTGTGCTCAAGGATTACTGCCAGTGGGGCTTGAGGGCCCATATGGGACTGTATGATTGAACCCGGTTTGCCATGTTCAAGGCAAGCACTCTCTACTCACTTACGCTACCTCCAGCTCTACCCAGGCTTTTAAATAACTTTTTACTTGTTGTATGACATCAATATGTATATATACACATAGAATTAATTTTTAATAAGTATTATTTATCTTAACTATTTGAAATAAAAACTATACTAAATTTATAGCTCAAAACGGCCTTAAAAACCAGAAGGAATATTATAAAAAATATAAAACCTGTACCTTACTTTAATTTAGAAAGCGGTTTATATCAAATTGTACAAATGTGTTTAGAAAGGCATCAGAAAGCCACCAGAGAAGAAAGTTTAATTATGTTATGAGTTGACTTGACAATATGGTAAATTGTGAGATATATCAATTACTAAAGCTGTTGAAATCTAATCAATAAAGATAGATATTTAACTTTTTTGGGCATCAGTTTGCACTTTGCCTGCAACCTATGAGAAAGAGATGAATGATAGCTAAATAGCTCATGTTCCTTAAACATAGTAATTAATATTTTATGTAACATGCAGAAATGAGAAATTTAATATCAGAGGCACTAGTAAGTAGACTATTGACTGCAATTTTGAGACAAAATTGTATGCTCAGTTTCACTTCTTAGTCTATCAAAGAAGAACTAAGTAACATAAATAAAACAGACAACATGTTTCTAAACTATAACTTATTTTGTTGGAATTTTATTACTTGTGAATATGTTGAAAGAGAAAATTCTTGCCAAAGTCTGTCTTTAGGAGTGACAGGACGAAAGTTGATAAAAATGTATACATATATAAATAAGATACATATGAATCCCAGTCAATTAGAAATTAGAACTCATAGAAACAGAACAATATCTATTTTGTTGTTGAGATTAAATAAGTGAGTAGTTTTTTAAATATTTAGATTATAGAATATTGTGTTTCCAGTTAACTAACTGTTTTGTTTTTCTTTGGAGGGCTTGGCTGAGCTATATGCATTTGAGCTATTTCTTTCAACTCATGAAGAGAAAAGTCACCATTTGAATTATATTTCTTCCCCTGCATGGTTCAGCTTCTATCAGAAATCTACACTTAAACATAGGAAAGCCTTTCTAAATTTTTTCTGTTCGGGTTGCTCGCAGTTCAAAAGGAACCACTAAGAAAGTTGAAGAAAAAAAGTACTAAAGTGAACAACCACATACATGAAATTCGAAAACTACTTGCAGACCTTTTGGTAGGTCTGACACAAGATTACAGATGTTGGTGCTTCTTTTTAAGTCAAGCAAAATCAAACACTAGATATTATTGTCTGAATCACCCCTGTCAATCTTCTCATCTCCCAAGCTTCCCTATAAAATCCCCCCGGCCTCGAATGTGTCATTTGGGAGAAGAGAAATCTGACCCTAAGCTGAGAAATATAGTTATTTTGATGTAGTAAGTTATGACTACATTTTTAAGCAAATTTTCGAGAAGATTACGATCATTCTCCCCACCCCCGCTTCCTTAACTGCATTTGGCTACTATAGTCCAAGACTAGTGAGTGAAACAATGTGATTTGATCTTACCCAATTTCTTACCCCAAAGTCTTCTCTACTTGGGTTAAGAAATTTCTCTGCACCTCTCATTAAGTATGCCGCTAAATGAGAAAGTTGAGAAAAGTATCTATTCATGACTACCACTAAGACACATGGTTATAGCCATAGAGACTTTTTATAATTTGTATTTATATCATCTTTTTTTGCATACAGTGGTACTCAGGAGGTTACTCCTGACTTTGCTCTCTCTGCACTCAGGAAATACTCCTGGTGATGCTTGAGGACCATATGGAATGACGCCGAACTCATGTTGCCCGGGTGCAGACTGCTCTTCACTGCTGTATTAGCCACGAGCATGAGAGCTAAAAATCCCTCTAGGAGTAAGAAATGAAAAGACTAATAATGCAGGCTTCTCAAGGGCTCACTGAAACATGATTACAAACATTTTTGAAAACTATATAGTGAAACTATAAATTATTTTAATGATCAATTATTGGATTGATTAATGTTTGAAGTATTAAATAATATATTAATACAGTGTAAGTATTAACTTAATATTTCAATAGTTTTCTATGTATGAAATTATTGCATATATAAATATAAATGTATATATATCATTTCTTTGAAGAATGTGTGGAAAACACACACTTGCAGTCATTTAGTAAGACAGCCATCAAACATACCCTTTGAATTAAGAACTGCACTAGTAACTTTGGGAATAAAGAGAAAATAGGATGCTCTATCTTTAGTAGTTTACAGCAGAAGTTTACTACCACAAGAGAATCAGAGCAAATTCTCTCTAATTAGCAACTATTGTCCCTAACAGAGTGTCCAAAACTATACAATGAACTAAACAGGTTTATTTTTTATAAAATAGAACTTTAATGAAAGAACATATGGTGTGTTAATGAAGATTGTGGTGTTCATTTTAGAATCCTAAGCAGTGGGTATCTTCTGGGTTACGCGTTCATATTTGTGATTCCAATCTGAGTCACCAAATGCTATAATCCACCAACAAAGAGTTCTGTTTGTCTGTGATATGCTTTGAACCCACAACGAGAAGGAGCAACTCAAAATTTCTGGTATGTATATATTTAGAAATTAATAAATTTACATTAACTATAATGTGTACATATGCTAGAGTAATATTAGGGCTATAGATTATATAATATATAGAATATATAATACACTATAATCTAAAGTAGAATATTACATATAATACATAATATATAGATACATGTAATATATCTATAAATGCTGACTTTAAATGAAGGGGGTGCAAAATAATATATACATATGCACTATATAATATGCTGTTTATACTCTTTGTGTACGAATAATATAAAGCAAGTGTATTTCCAAAAAATTTAATTATCTACAAATTCTAATTACCTACAAGATGGTCATACTTCTTCATCAAGACCCAGAAGCTAACGGGGTTTGAGGCTCTTCATATTCCTGAAGCAAACCAGATACCATTGGGCTGCACATGATGGTCAAATGGAAATGTCTCTGGTGCCCGCTTGAGCAAATCGCTATGAATAATTGGATTTCCCCAAGTGATCAAGTGATCTAAAAATTAACGAAACTACTTGAGTTTGTGTGGAGCAACCCAGAATTTCTATAGTTCCTATCGGCTTATATTTTAACATGAAACAGTGTGGAATAGTTCTAGTGAGAAGTGCAAGAGTGTTGCAGGACACCTAAAAGCCTAAAAGCCTCTGCATCTGCCCTGAATTACCTCGCAAATCACTTTGTAGATAAGGGGGTAGTTTAAATGTGGCAGTTTATCGACCAATGTATGCTGTACTGGCTGGTATACATATTCTCTCATGCTACCACAATGATGTTCAGACTAGCTAGTCTCACCAGCATATTACCCGGTCGCGTTGGATCTCTCAGTAAGTAGACCAGAGAGAAATGCTGTTTACCTCCAAGCAAGCAAGCATGGCTCCCCTGATAACTCAAAAGGCAACTAAAATACAAAACTACCGTGAAGTAGACGAGGACTCTTGTGAAGGCTTGGAGAAATATTTAACTGGCATTAGTATTAGTCTTTGGTACAGAGACATGCCATCTCAGAAACCCCCTTCTACTACCCTATAAAGGCATTTCAAGGCAGATCTTGACTCAAAACATTAGCATATAATAGGGCCTAGTGAGGTGCTGGGAGAAATTACCTAAGGATTTTGACCCTTTCTGCTTCCCATAATAGTGAAGAGGTAGTTCCAGGAGTATAAAACCAGCCTGCTTCCTCTCCCTCTCTCTTCTTTTTTTTTTTTTTTTTTTTGGGCTCTCTTTTTGGGCTTGCACTCTTCTTGGGGGGTCTTTGTTGTCCTCTTTACAGGGCCTTAACACATGATGGCAGCCATCTTGTTCTACAGGTGGCTGGGGTTAGCCTGGAATCCTAATCACAGGGTTTTCTATTGCTGACTTGTATGCCTGAACCTGTGTGAGTAAAGCCTTTTAAAACTGCATCGGATTCCTGAGTCTTCATCCATTCCCCCACCGGCTCGGAGGTAAAAAGGGAACTAGCTTCCAGGCACTGTTGGGGACGGCGGTGTCCCCTGACACAAGAGGTCACATTGAAAGCAATATCAAAAGTTTTTATGTATTATGTTGCATAGAATTATTTATTTGTATTATTCTAGTCAGAAAGTGTCTGAAAGCCATTATTTACAGTTAAATTGTGGCATCAACAAAAAGTATACAGACTATTGTTTATTTAAAAGGCAGTGAAATTTGAAAGAAATGCGATTTTTATAGTCTAAATGATTCTTGTAAGAAAATAGTTTGACCAGCTTTGTTATATTACTTAGAAATTTGCTTAGCAATTTCAAGTTATTTAATTACTAGATGAATTGTATTTAGTAAAAATCTGAATCAAATGTCTGGGCAATTGATAATGACCATGCTATTTTCTAATATTGTAGCAAAGGGCTCTATGTACAAAATCATTTTTAGGAAATAATGATATTGTCTTGAAAAAGTATGAAAATTTGAAAAGAGGAACAGAAAATTTTGTTCGATATAACTAATGTTATTGGCCCACAGATAGATAAATAGGATTTTGTAGCGCCAACAGTTAGTACTTCTTTTTAGAATTTTGCAATATGTTTCCCTAAAAGTGTCGCCTTTGTAAAAAAATTGATTCAAGTCAACCATTATTTTCTGTGTTTCCTATTAAGCTTTAATTAACGGATTTTTTCTAGTGTAACATATTTTTATAAAGAAAATTATTTAAAAAGTTATAAAGAAAATTATCCACTTGAGCCTACTGTACTCCAAATTAGCTCCCGGCAAAATGAGCTACGCGATACATGTCAAATTGAAAAATTAGGGTTTTTTATATAAATTATAAATGCTGACTTCAGTGAGGGTGCAAAATGAACTCCCTACAAGGTAATCATCCTTACATGATGATGTTATGGTTCGATTGCTAAGGTAGTAACAACTTGTATAACTTAAGAAGACTGCCAGTTTGATGAAAAATTATTTATAATGACCTTGTCATATTTTACTACATTGACAAAGCACATAAACGTTATTAAAAGTGAGTGATTAAAAATCTGTGAATTCATATATCTATCTTTCCCCAAAGGAGTTTAAATAGTTATTCCACTTTTAGTACTGTTTTAGTTGACACTGGAAACCAAAACTTTCTCCTCTCTGGCTATGAGTTATTAAAAAAGTTTGTTCTAAAGGGAAGGTCACTTTCTTTGTGTACTAAGTATCAATGCTCGGCATGTAAAGAAATGACTCAAGTTTATATTTTGAATGTATTTGAATAAAGCTGGCATTTGTTTAAATGACTATATACAATATTTTCTTGAAATATTTAATTAAATTTTAATTATGCTCTGTAGAGCATTCTATTTTAGTCATGTATTGTCTTATCTAAGTACACTATCTGCAAGGTAAATTTCCCTACATAATTTACTCAAAGCGTAATATCAGTTTATTAAACAAAAATTTCAGTTCTAAAAAAGAATGTGTAGATAGCATATGAGTGTACATATAGGAAAAACATAATGTATGTTCTAAAAATACGTGTACCTTTGAGAAAAGACTATTCTATTTTAAAACAGCTCTGAGTAGTGGGCATCCAAAGTATCTTGCCATTCTAGTGTTCAATTTTCTCAAAATACACAAAAAAATTGCTCTAACTGCAATATTACAATGGAACTCTATCTCTATCTCCCCTAAACCGTGAAAATTGCAAAAAAATTACATAAGCTCAATTAATTTTTTAAGTTCCAAAGAAGGAAATTGCAAAGAACACATTTTTCTATACCATTCATAACTAGAATTATTGTAGGTACATATTTGTGAACTACACTATTACAGAATCACTTTATATGTCATTCTCACAAACACGCTCTGAAGTAGTGCAGCAGAAAAGCAGTTTGTGCTGGAAAAGCAGGCCAGGGAGAAGGGATCGGAGACTGCTGGGTGGGATGGTGAAGTAGTATTGCAAATATAAAAAAATCATATGTATGCTGTTTTAAACTGTGTTACCAATTTTAAAAATTAAAATAAATTAAAAATAAGGTATCACTTTAAGTGAAAAAGAATGTGCCTCTTAAATCAATTAGAATAAAAATCAAATTATGACCGAGTAAATGGCAATTAAAAATTACAGTCTGAAATGACATATTATCTTTTGCTTTTGAGTAAACGGTTGTACCTACTATCATGCATACACATTTAAATTATGATACATACATATTTAAACCTGAAGTTTCTTTAATTCTTTTAATTTCTATGCACAAAGATAATCCCAAATTTCAGACCACTAACATAAACATAGTCTTCCAGAACTCAAAATAAAATAAAAATTATCCTTGATATCTGAAAAAGACCCTCATTATATCTAAAAATTGTACATATATTTATATTTATTGGTTACACTACTATGTTAGTAAAAAAATCAGTTCTAACCTTCTCTGGTTTGATATAGATAATATTTGAAAGAGACAATTTTAGGAATATATCTATTATCTTGAAGATTATCTCTTTAACTATTTGGATAATGAGGAACTAAAATTTCTGAAATAGAGCTATCCATAGAATATCTTAATCTATCTCTCTAGGTAGCAAGATTTTATAACTGAGAGTAAGATTTGGTTAGAGACTTAGACCCATGCTCAAGAAATTACTTCTTCCATCCTCAGGTAGACATTAGAAAATATCCCTTATTATTTTAATATTGCCAGGTATGCATGTTGCTTAGAAACAATATGCACTGTGACTGCAAGAGAGTTAATTATACAAAAAGGTAGAATGGAGAACTACATTCTTGTTTTGCTTTTGTTTTGTTTCTTTTGGTTCATACAAAGCAGTGCTCAGGCTACTCTTGTATGTGTTTGGAAGTTGCCACTTGTTTGGAGCTTGATTTTATCTGTTTTTTGCTTCTTTTTCTTTATATCCCCCACAAGAGTTATACAATCTGAACTATGGTGTGTATGTTCCATGTGGAGACTAAGTGGTATTGGTGCGGAAGTGCTGAGCACGAAAACTTACCCTGCTATGGCCGAGTGCGCTCAGTGGGATAGGGTGTTTGTCTTACCTCGTGGCCAACCTGGGGATGGATCTCACACACTACATGATCTCCTGAGCCCGCTAGGGCGTGATCTGTGAGCACAGAGAGCCAGGAGTAAAATCTGAGCACCACCAGATGTGGTTCTAAGACAAAACAAACGAAACAACTGTCCTTGGGAAATTAACAGCTTCAGTCAAGATGGAAGCAAATGTTGATAGTCCTTCTTTACACGGTCTCTTTAATATTTATTTCTCAATGAATTTGTAGATATTCTGTAAAAAAAAAATGTTATAACTTTGGAGGTCTCTTCTTGGTTTAATAATAAGGATGCACTAAATTAAATTGAACTGTGCATTTAATAGTTTAGTTTAAGAATACTTAAGAATGTCAAATCGTTGGAATTGTTCTCTCTTCTGGTCTAGGGAGGGGGATGACATTAAAAGGCATACGGTAGATTGGCATTTTTCCCAGAACCATGGTACATGCTGTGGATATTTTCCAAAATTTGTGAAAATTATATTTTCTTTCTTGAAATGTATAAACAAAATCCCAACAAGCTTGCACAGCTGAAAAATGGTAAAAAATGATTATTCATATTTCGATTATTGTTCCAATTACTATTTTTACAACATTATTTGCAAATTAATTAACCAGGCATACCCTATTGGACATGTTTGAAAGAACACTGTATAGACCTAAGTAAAAATATTGGCTTCAGATGCTTCAGTAGATAATTATACATTGAGGAAAAAAAGAAAACAGTGAATAAAGAAACACACAATACAGTGGTGAGTTTACATTGAATGACCACCACCAAATTGCTTATTTTTCTCTTGAAATATATGTGTCACAATTTTACCCTTACCTTCCCATGTTATAGACAACTTCCAGATTGATCGCTCCTCAGCCTTTTCGTTGGCAAGCAGGCATGGAAGTATCATATCAGAAATATTTTCACACTTCTGACAGTTATTTAAAACATTAATTTTTTATAACTTCATAAATAATTCTAGTTTTTTAATTAATATTGGCATTATTAGATAAACAATTTATTTTAGCTGCTCATTTGCAATTGTATGAAATTAAAGCATCGCAGTTCACCTGAAAGTTTTTTCTTAATTTTAAATTTGTCAATTTATTTAAGTTGTCACTTGTCACTTGTCTTCCCAGTTAAACTCATCGATTTGCTCAAGCCGCACCAGTAACATCTCCATTCATTGGGAATGAGGTCCATTATTGTTACTGTTTTGGTACATCAAATATACCACAGGTAGCTTGCCAGGCTCTGCTGTGGCTTTGAGTTCCTCCCAGGGGTCCAGTCTTTTTGATAGTTAGACCAT
This sequence comes from Cryptotis parvus, assembly GCA_021461705.1. Lineage (NCBI taxonomy): Eukaryota > Metazoa > Chordata > Mammalia > Eulipotyphla > Soricidae > Cryptotis > Cryptotis parvus. The sequence goes on from JAJIBD010035191.1 coordinate 14,078, forward strand.
CAACCATCCAGGGCCCACTGGGCAGAGCCAGGTGTAGACAAGCCAGTCTCCTGTCTGCCACCTGCTGACGGAGCCGGACACCTCAGTCACACCTGCAACACCTTGAGGGGCAGGTTATTTAAGTTAATTATTCTAATTCATAATGATTATTTACAAATATTTTTAAATTTTATACTGCCATGAAATATATAGTTACAAAGATGTTCACGATTAAGTTTCAGTCATACATTGTTTTACACCCATCCCTCTACCAGTGCACATTTCCCACACTAATGTCACCAGATTCCCTCTCATATCCCCCTAAGTTTTTCTCTTCTTCTCTATGTCTCTGTTCTCTCTCTCTCCATTCTCTTACTTATTATGGCTTGCAATACATACATTTTGGGGTTTATCATGTATATCTATTTGCCTACATTCAATGCTCAGGTCTAGTCTGGCATTACCATTTCCAACAATTAGTAGAACACTTGTCTCTTCTATATTTTAACTAACGTCTGACCTCAAACACTTGTGGTAGATTCCAAACCATTGACAAGTCTTCTTGGTCCATGTTTTGTCTGGCCTTGGATATTAGACTCATATTATTTTATTATATCTTGTAAATGAATGCAGTCATTCTATATATAATGATTATATTATAACATGATCATTATAAAATGATTATAACATGAAATTTTAAGTAGCTCTCTCATTTGTAATACCTATAGTTACCATACTGTTGAATACTTATGAGCTTAAATCCATGCTAAGTGCTTTATGTATGTGCATACATTAATCTTCACATTTATTTCACACACAGATATAAAGGGTAGTAGGGATGCCAAGGCTGAATGAGCTCAAATTCAGGTAGATTTGAATTAAAATTCCTTTTAATTGATCACTTGATCACTTGAATCCCGTTATTCATCGATTTGATTTACTCGAGCGGCACCCTGTAACATTTCCATTGTGACCATATCACCGCCATGTAGCCCAATGGCATCTGGTTGATTCAGGAATATGAAGAGCTCAAACCGCTTCTTTCAGTGTCTTTACAAGGGAAGTTACGACCATCTTGTAGGTGGGCGCCATGTGATCTTTTTGACATCCCGTGGGATCCAGTCGGTAATGGCTCTAGTCCAGCGGTTGTCTCCAAATCACATTACATGTCCAGCCCATCTGATTTTCGATGCCTTGGCAAACGAGACAGCGTCCATGATTCTGGAATAGCGACGGAGGTCAGAACTCCAGATTCCTTCTCTCTCACTTGAGTGAGGCGTGATATTCCAAGCATTGCTCTTTCGATTCCTCTCTGGGAGACCGAATAGCATTCTCATCCTGCTTTCGTAGGGCCAAGGTCTCTGAGGTGTATGTTAATGCAGGGAGAACAGTGGAGTCAAAGAGATGTGCTCCGGAGCCGAAGTTCTTTGTCCATTTTTAGCTATTTCTTTGATGCCTTTGAAGGCATTCCATGCCCCTCTCTTCCTCCTGTCCTTTGCCAACTATAAGACCAAGCATGACTGCCCTCCGGCCCTGATGAATCCATCACGTCTTCCAGAAAGGCAATGGAACGATTTTTCCAGAACTTCTACTCAAATTCTTTAATAGCCATCCACCTGCCCCATACCAAATTCCACAGGGTGGATATGTCATTCCCAACGTTCTACCCTTCTGAAACCGACATGCCATCTCGCCAGTAAAGAAGGGAACAGCAGGCCCAGACAAAGTCAGACCCGAACACCTGAAGAACCTGCCATCATACTCATCAATACACTAGCTCGGCTCTTCACATGCTACCTGTCCGGAATGCAAGGTGCCCTCCCAATGGAAAAACCAGCAGAACAGTTCTACTGTTCAAGAAGGGAGACATTCACGCCACATCGGCAACTATCGCCCCATCTGCCTACGTTGTCCATCATCTACAAGCTGTTTACAAGTCATTCTGAACATGATTAGCAGAACACTAGATGAAGGACAACCATGCGAGCAAGCAGGCTTTCGGAAAGGATTCAGCACAATCGACCATATCCACACAGTAACCAAGCTCATCGAGGTTTGTAGGAAGTACAAGATGCCACTCTGTCTCACGTTTATTTATTTACAGAAAGTCTTTGATTCTGTGGAGACTGAAGCAGTCATTGAAGCCCTAGTCAAACAGGGGTTCAAACCCAATACATCAAGATCCTTGGTGAGCTGTATTACGGATTTACCACCAGGATCTCACCATTCTACAAAGAAGTGATCATTAATGTGAAAAGAGGGGTTCGACAGGGTGACACCATTTCACCTTTTAATTAGTGTGTATATATATGTATATATATATACATATATATATATATATATATTAGTTTGTTTTGGAGGCATGCCTGGAAGTGCTCATGGCTTACACCTTGGTCCGTGCTCAGATTTCAATTCTGGTAGAACTCAGAGAACAGGTTGTTTTCATTCATTTGATATTCCAACACCATCCACCACCAATGTGCCCTTACTACCACCCAAACCCTTGCTTCCCACCACTCTCCACCCCATGCCTGCTTCCTTAGCAGGCCCTATATATATTGCTTATTAGAAAATATATCTTGGAATGGTATTTTAAAAAGTTATGGTCCTTTTCTGGGTTGTTACCCGAGAGTTGGGCCATCTGTGTTATTGTTTCACATAAACTTATTAAACGGAATGGACTTTTACCAATTTTTTTTGCAAACTATGTTCAAATTAATCTCTTATAAATCTGTAATAATCAAGCCCCCACCACAACTACAACAACAGACAGCAATTTTTTCAAATTTTCCCTACCTCTGCTTGAGCCTTGGACTGATACTCTTGGCACCTCCTTGTGGAAGCCATCTGGATTTGTGTTCCCAGGTCTTTGGCTTTTCTTCTGTGTTTTCCTGCACTCACCCCATTTCAAAGGGACTGTCTTAATGTTAGTTCCTCCCAGCTAAGTTTGAGTTTAAGGGTTTCTCTCTTTTATTTTTTTTTAAATTTTTTACATTTTATTACACCATTTTTTAGATATACAATTGCAATATGCTCATGCTCGAAAGTTTTGGTTCCATAGTGTTCCAACACCCATCCCTCCACCCGAACCCATCTCCCATCACAAATGTCCCCACCTCCCTCTCCCTCACACACCCCAACTACTTGGAGGGTTCTGTATATCGTTTCTCTCCTCTCTATCTCTCCCTCCGCCTACCTTTCCTACACATTGTAGAATGCAGTACATTAAGGACAATAACTGGTTCCACTAGTTTGATGGACAACGTGGCCGCAAGTGGCTGCGTGACTTAGGGGCCTCTCATGGTCAGTGTCGGACGAGTGAAAATGACGGCTAATGTGGTGAATGAATCTCATCTGGCTGCTTCTGGGACCCCCCCAGAGGTGATGGGCCAACACCCAAACCCATCTGTTCTCCTGGGGCCCCCATGGTCAGCTGAGCCAGGGAGAACTGACTTCCAACTCCCCCAGCTGCATCTGAGGCTCTGCATGCTATGGATAGTCACCCCAGGGCAGCTCCTGGGTGGGGCTACTGGGCTCAAACAAAATGGAGAGGGGAAGGGGGCAACCCAGCTCCATCTGATGAATTCTCGGTGATTCCCACTTCTGAGAGCTGCCCACCTGGGCTCGAACATCTTGCTCTGTCAATCTGGTTTTGAGCTGTGTCACTCCTGGGAGAACTCTGTTGTGCAGCATCTGGACAGTGAAAATGGCAGCTAATGTGGTGGGCAAGTCTCATGCAGCTGCTTCCGAGAACCCCCAGAGGTGACGGGCCCACTCCCAAAACATTTGTCCTCCTGGGGCCCCATGGTTAGCTGAGCTAGGGGAGGCCGAGTTCAGTTCCCCCAGCTGTATCTGAGGCTCTACATGCTATGCTGGTTGCCCCAGGGCAGCTCCTGAGTGGTCCACAGGGCTCAGACAAAATGGAGAGGGGAAGGGGGCTGCTTTTGGGACCCCCCCAGAGGTGATGGGCCCCGTTCCCAAAACCCACCTGTCCTCTTGGTGGTCAGCTGAGCTGGGCTCAAACTCGTTTTGCTCTGTTAATATGGTCTTGAGGTCAGCATCCCTCTGGGTGGGCTCCCTAATGTGCTGCAGCGTCTGGACAGCAAAAATGGTGGCTAATGTGGTGGGCAAGTCTCATCCGGCTGCATCCAGGGAACCCCCAAAGTGATGGGCCAATACCCAAAACCCATCTGTCCTCCTGGGGCCCTAATGGTCAGCTGAGGGGAGAGCTGAGTTCCAGCTCCCCAGCTTCATCTGAGGCTCCACATGCTATATAAACCTCTCCAGTTTGATGCAAATAGAATGATCATTGAGGTGTACAAATGAGAAAAATCCTGAAAGGACCTGGTGCTAAAATACATTGTGTCCCAAGATTAAACTGCGGTGTCGGAACCACCTCTCACTTGCACAGCCGTGGAACTGGAGTTCTCTGTCTTTGCGGCTGTTTGCTGTGGTGGCTGGAGCTCCAGGGTCACACCAACTGAGCCGGGAGGCTGGGGACTGGGCAGAGGCCCCCCAATCCTTCTCCTAGTCCAGCAGGTGCGGCCGCTGCCATGGCGAGCAGGGAATCTGGCAAGGTTTTAAAATGCTTTACTTATCACAGGTTTAGGCATACAAATCAGCAATAGGAAAAAACCTGTGCTTAGGATTCCTGGCTAGAACCCCAGCCACGTGTATGCCAAGATGGTGGCCACCATGTCTTAAGGCCCTGTAGAGAGGAGACAAAGACAAGACTCCCAAAAAAGAGAGAGTGCGAGCCCACAAAGAGAGAGCCCAAAAGAGAGATGCAAGAGAGGAAGCAGGCTAGTTTTATCCCCATGCAACTCACCTTCCACTTTTATGGGAAGCCAGCAGGGGTCAAATGCCCTCAGGTAATTTCTCCCAGCACCTCACCTAGGCCCTTTTAGATGCTAATGTCTTGAGCCAAGATCTGCCTGGAAATGCCTTTTTTAGGGTAGAGAAGGGGGTTTCTGAGATGGCAGTGTCTCTGTACCAAAGACTATACTAATGCCAGTTATATATTTCTCCAAGCATTCACAAGTCTCGTCTCTACTTCACGGTAGTTTTGTATTTTAGTTGCCTTTGAGTTATCAGGGAGCCATGCTTGCTTGCTTGGAGGCAAACAGCATTTCTCTCTGGTCTAATTATAGAGATCCAACGTGGCCTGGCAAATATGCTGCTTTAAGATCTAGCTAGTCCCACGAGGATTGTGGTAGCATGAGAGAATATTTATACCAGCCAGTACAGAATATATGGTCAGATAAACTGCCACATTTAAACTACCCCCCTATCTACTACGTGACCTGTGGGAGTCAATACAGGGCAGATGCAGAGGCTCTTAGGTGTCCTGCAACGATATATAACTCCATTATTAAATTTCTACTTCTCTATATGTGACCTCCCTCCACCTTATTTTCTGTACCTAGGAATATTTTCTTAAACTATAGTATTTGAAGCGTATGTGTGTATGTGTGTGTGTGTGTGTGTGTGTGTGTGTGTGTATTAAGTGATTTTCTTTTTGTAGATTATAGAGGACAATCTCCTGTTTTAGTGCCTGAAAACCATGTTCCATTCCACAGAATTGCCTTTACTTCTCTTTCATCTCTTCAATTCTTATAAACCTGGTATAATCTCAATTTCTGATTCCACAATTGATTAGCTTAATTTTATTTACAAATTTTTTATTACTTTTCTGTTGAATTTTCTTTCTATAGCAACTGTCTTAACTTTTTTCTTCTATCATGAACTTTTAAAAATATTTTATTATACTACCATGAGATATACAATTACAAAGATGTTCATAAGATGTTTATATTTGGGTTTGGTCATACAGTGTTCCA
>JAJIBD010035192.1:0-30152 GCA_021461705.1 Cryptotis parvus
CTGAGCACAGAGCCAGGAGTATTGTGGATGTAGGCTCAAACAAAATTAACATATAAATAAGCAGAATGTACCATAAGTGAAGGATTCCTCAACCAAACTGGCTTTTCTTTTCTTAGAAAAGTAAAGAAGGGGTGCAGAGATAAGGTTCTTACACATAGTTAATCAAAGTTCAAATCCCAGTGCTCTGCCAAGTGTGTCCCTGAGCAGCTTTAGGCATGGTCCCCAATAAACAAATAAAACTTCTTTTTTAAAAAAAAATTGTCTCCACATGGAGACAATTTTTTGTCCATGACTTCTGGAGAAGCCATGTTCACTCTTGAGCAGTACCTTTAATTGCCTCTCTTCATCCCTCCCTCTATTTCCTCCAATAAACTTGTTTTATTTATAAAAAATAAAATTAAAACAAAGGGGCTAGAGAGATAGTAAGGTGCAGGTACTTTGCCCATGACAGACCCGTACTCAATTCCTGGCACCATATCTGGTCCTCAAAGCCCTGTCAGGAGTGATCCCTGAGCACAAAGCCAAAGTAAGCCCTGGGCTTACTTCTGGGATGTGGCCCCAGCCAAAATTAATAATATTTTTGTTAGTTTATTCCTGGGGAGCCACTGAAGCAATGCTCAGGGCTTACTCCTGGCTCTATGTTCAGAGATCACTCCTGGAAGTGCTTAGGAGCCTATATGAGGTGCTGGGGATCTAATCTGGGCCAGCTGCACGCAAGACATATTCCCTACCTACTGTACTATCACTCCAGTGCCCCCAAACTCATAATATTAAAATAATAAAAAGATAAGGATCTTACAGAGGAGAGAAAGGAACATTAGGAAAAAAAATCAGTATGACCTTGAACTTTTATCGTGTGACATAGTCCCTCTCAAATGAGGTTAATTAAACTCTATAAAAACAGGGATGGGTCACAGCAATAGTTCAGTGCAGAGGGCTTTTGCCTGGCACACGGCCAACCTGGGTTCAATCCCTAGCATCCCATATGGTCCCCTGAGCATCGCCAGGAGAATTAATTCCTGAGTGCAGAGCCAGGAGGAACTCCCTAAGCATCGCTGGGTGTGACCCCCAAAGCAATCAATCAATCCATCAATAAAAACAGAGATCCCCTGGTCTGGGAACAGGACAGACAGGGACAGACATCTTTGTCTCCACTGATGAGGCCTGTCATCTTCTTCCTGCAGCTCCTGAATTATCCTAACATGCCCACAGGTGGAAAAGTTATAGGTCCTCTAGATAAACTCCTGGGGAAGTCTGGTGACCACTTTGAATGAACCTTCCATGGCCAGGCAAACAAAGAGTCGTCGAAGAATATTCTAGTAAAAGTAAGTGGGTCAATTCAGATGCCCCCTCCACACTAGGATGACGTGAACTTGCCTACCTAACTGCTATTCATGTAAGCATTCCTCAAAGGCCACAGCTTTCCTGCGCTCCCTCCCCTCTCTCCCCAGACAGGGCCTCAGTCAGTGAACATAGGCAGAGTCAAAGAAACAGGAAGGCAGGATCATAAAGACGATTGCTGAATACGTAGCAAGTCTCAGAGTGGGTAAAAGTTAGTAATGAATCAGTGGAAAAGGTCACAGGGTAGACTTGGACTTGGAAAAGCCCCAGAGCTTCGGCTTGCCGAGTTTGCTCTTTGAGTCCAGCCGATCGGAGGTCCTCGGGGTACAATAAGGGCTGCACGTGCTAATTGAGGCCAGAAGCTGTCTTCATTATCGGAGTGTTTCTGTTATCCCTTATATCTAAATGAGACCCAGTGGGGTATGTTTGGGACATGATTATCAGAGATTTTGCTAGGTGGTTTATTAACATAATTCCCCTAATTAGAAACCAAAGAAGCGCTTGTTGAAAATTTTCCACTAAATATTACCAGGCCATAATTCCTGCATCGTTGGAGGCCTAGCTCTGAATTCTAAATCCAGTCCATCTGTTACCGAACTCTCATGTATGGAGGTGTTGGCGAGAGAGGGCAGAGATCATCCTGGAACTCAAGATGCTTATAGTCTAATAGAACAAATAGGGCTGTACTGCAAATGTTAGATGGTTGTGTGTGTGTGTGTGTGTGTGTGTGTGTGTGTGAGTGAGTGAGAGAGAATATGAATATGGACAAGTATGCTTTTAGAAAAAACTAACAACTTAGGAAACTTATTTTTTAAAATGTATTTAGTTTTATCTAAACATCGTGATTTACAAAATTGTTCACAATACAGTTGTTTCAGGTAGTCAATATTCCAACACCAGTCCCACCACCAATGTAACTTTACTCCACCAAAAAAACCTATTTTCCCACCCACCCTCCAAGTCTACTTCCTTAGCAGGCACTAATTAATTTATTTTACATTGCTTATTACAATATATATCTTATAATTGTGTTGCTAAAGTCATGGCCTTTTTACTGAACTGTTATGTGTGAATTGGGCCGTCTATGTTATTGTTCCCACTAATTGAACTTAGTGGGTTTCTACTCATTTTTAACAAAGTTGTTCATGTTAATTTGTTACAGACATTTAATATTCAACCCCAATCCCACCACCACTGCAACTTTTTACCACCATTATTTCCAATTTTCCCAACCACTGCTTAAGCCTGCCCCTAGAGCAAACCCTCAATAATTTGTTTTATGTTGCTTATTATTGTTAATTTGCTAAAAATGATTAATAATTTTTTAAAGAAAGTTAGGTTGTTTTTAAAGAAAGTAAGATTGTTCAATCTCACCATGAAGCCATTGAGTCCTTTGTATAAAAAATTACGGATATGTTGTTTACAGAATAGGCATTGTGGGTATGTATTTTGTCATTGGTTACCTTATGCTTTACATCCATTACATGTGGTGTGCTACTTGGTATATTAGTATAGTAGTGTTTGAGATGTTGCGTGGTCACAAATGCAGTCACACTCTATAAATACCCAATATTTTAAATGGGTGATAAACTTGGAGTTAAATATTTAAATGGGTGGTGGCTTTGGGACATGGGTGAGACTGCCTGGACTTCCAGAACAAAAGGGAGATGGGGGAGGTAGCCCCATCCCTCCTCTAGGAAAGCATGGAGATTTCTGTCACAAAAGCCGCATGCCTGAGTTTTTCAACTGCTTAATTTCTGGGTGGAGCTCATCTGAGCAGGTTGCTTGCATTTTAGGAGGAGGAGTGTATCCTTAAAGTTTTCTCAGCTATCATAAAGGTACACTAATTTCCCTTACTGAGCCCTGACCTAGAGAGGGGATGGAAAGAGCTGAAATCTCAGGACCAGCTATAGACTCAGGCCCAGTTATCCCAAAGGCGAATGTTATTTCAATGCATAAGTGACACCCTTTCCCTCTGCTCCAATTTTTTTCTGCAAGCTTTTTATTCATTATTTCAGGCCCACACCCACCTCACTTATTTTCAGCTGACACGATACAGTATCTATCTTGTGAAAAATGGTGAAATGGACTCTAATAAATACATTGCTTAAGCGAAGGGAAGTTGACAGGAATATAAATATGGGGCATGATATATAAAACCCCACACATCCCAATAGCCTCATTCATTAAAATCCTGCCAAGCTAAATTTTAAAAAGAGGACTCCATCTCTCTATGGGCCCTCATAAAATACCGCTTACATGTGTGCTTGTATCGAAACCCTCCCCAACTGCACTATTAGCTGACCTTTCTCTATGTCAACCTCCCAGGCTTGCTAACATCCACCAGGGACTCAGCATTTAGCTGGATTTGGGGGTAGGATTTAGAGCGGGATTAAAGGGAAGCTCTGAAGAGTTGGTCAAGGTAAAAAATGAGAGTTCAAGTGGAATTTCTTTAGGATTCCTATTATCTGCCTCATTCGTGGATTTCTCATTAAAGGACTCCCCAAGTCAGCTCCCAAATAAAACATTTCATTTTTTTAAAGTTCATTATTGGACCCCTACTACATTCCAAGTAGACAAAGCACAAAAACAAATGATGCAAGCATACTGAGCTCACCCTGAATGCAACAAACAAGGGAAGACCCAAATATATAATAGCTTTGTGAAGCAGTCGGAGTGACCAGAAAGGCACATCGCTGCAAGAATGGAGAATCTGGGAGAAGACCAGGTTCATGTTTTCCTTCTGTGTCCCTGCTGCCAGAAGACATTCACAGGCCACACTGAGTCACCCTAGCTGCCAGATAGCTGCCATCTTCATGCCACTATGTGTACACATGACTCTCCCCTTTAAAATGATGGGAAATGAAGCTCACAGAGGGGAAAGAACATGCCTGAGTCAGTCCATGAGAAACCTGAAGCCAGGTGTGTGTGGAGTTAAAGGCCACACTTAATTCTAGAACCCCTCTCACCCTGGCCTCAAAGATGAGTGTGGAGTCTGCCTGGGAGGCCAGGAATGGATCAATGCTATTCAGGGTCAAGATCCCACCCTCCCCTTGGATGCTCTAATCTGTTATTCTATACCCTCTTTGTTCCCTAGAAGCACAGGAAGGAAGTTTTTTATTTTCTCCTTAGTCTATGCTGATGTGGCCCATTGGATTTTGGTTGTTCACTCACTCTCTGTTCGCTTCCCTTCCTGTACCAAACACTATTATTCCTTTTGCCTCTCTTTAGCTCAATGGAGACACAGACCAAACACCCAGCATAAACATAGTGACAGGGCCACGTGGCCCTTATCAACCCCATAAAAGATCTGGGGTGTGTGTGTGGGGGTATTTTGCTGGAATCTCTGAGGAAGTGGATCTGTCAGCACTGGGGTTACTCAGGAGCTGGCCGAGCCACCTGAGGTTTTCCATGGCCATGATTTGGGAAGAACTGGCTGTAGAATGAAGACACTGTGAAGCAGGTCAAACCCATAAGTTCCTTTCCAGTTCATTGCCAGTTCTGGACTGTCATGCTCAAAATCTGCTCATCCATCAGCTCCCTAAGGCTACAACATGCTTCCAGAAATACTCCTTCTAACTTAAGAGAATCTGAACTTGGTTCCTAGCATTTCACTCACAAGACCCAAATTCATGCATCCACCAGCCTCTCCTCTGTCTCCCAAAGATTGGAACTCAGGGGTGGAGGGATAGTTCAGTTGGGAGGGTGTTTGTCTTGCTTGTAACTGACATGTTCAATCCTCAGCATCCCATATGATCCTGCAAGCACCGCCAGGAGTAATTCCTGAGTGAAGAGCCAGGAGTAACACCTGAGCATCACCAGGTGTAACTCCAAAAGCCAAAACAAACAAGCACCTCTAAAGATCAGAGCTCAGACAGGCAAAGTCCACCAGGCCTCCTAACTTTTAAAGTCCCCATCAACAAGCCACTTCTCTTTCCAGGCAGCAGAGTAAAGGGGATTTCTGTTGACCTGAGATCCAGAATATTCTCTGTCCATCCGAGCCATCATCTCTGTAGCGAAACTGCACACAAAATTCTAAGAATTGCCTCTGTGTACTACCGGCCTGAGAGGAATACCTGCCAGCGGTTATTTCTGCAGCTACACTCCATTGTGTTTCAGAAGGAAGGTGTGCAGGGGAAGGTCAGGTACCTGGCCTTGAAATAAACAGAACTCCCTCTCATTACGGAAATCAGTACTTTTGGAAATGTGCATCTATGAAATTACACACAAAGGATGATTCAAACCTCTAAGAAGATGCACAGGGGGAGAAAACTGGAATAGAATTACAAAATGGAGTGTTAACTATGCCAAAGGAGAACTAAGGTTTATCATTGCTTCCATTTGATATATTAAAATTGTGTACATATGGAAAGCAGCCCTGCCTGTGTTGCAAATAAACGTGTCTGAGATATTTTATCAGAAAGATTCCAGTAGGGAAGATTCTTTTCCTCTCTCCCTTCCTCCCTCCCTTCTTGCCTCCCTCTCTCCCTCCCTTCCTCCATCTCTCCCTCTCTTCCTCCCTTTCTTCCCATCCCTTCATTCTTCCCTTTCTTCCCCTTCCCTTCCTTCCTTCTCTCTCTCTTCCTTCCTTTCCTTGCTCTCTCCTCTCTCTCCTCCTCCCACCCTCCCATCCCCTTCCTTCCCTCCTCCTTTCCTACCTTGCCTGTAACTCAGATGCCCAGAGCTACACTGCCCACAATTCTCAGCTCACAGCACAGGAGTCCTGCTCTATCCAGCATCTCTCTCACCTGACTTATCACATCCCTCACAGTCCCTAGACCCGACCTAGGATCACTCTCTCACCTGGCTCTGGATTCCAGCCCCCAGCCCCACCCCTCATACTGCCTGCTCCTCCCACACCATCTTCCACAGTATCCATCCTGGAAGCCCCAGTAGCAGCTCCAGGGTCCCACTGGCCTGAGTCTACGGGCAACCCTCCCTTCCCCAAGTTAATGTTCTCCCACTCTCTGAAACTCCCAGACTCTCCAAATCTTGGGGATGTGCATCACTGGGCCAGTGTGAATAAACCCTGGTGTTTTTTTTATGTTTGTTTGTTTGTTTTGTAAAATTTTTATTTTTCTTTTTAAAAAAATATTGGGGTTTGCAATACTACTAATAATGGTTTTCTCATGGGTGTCCTTGAACACCACACCATCATCAGCATCCCTGTCTCCCTCCCTGAAGGACCCCAACCCCCTCTCTCTCAACCCCCTCCCCAACTCAATTGTGTGGATCATTTCTGATTATGTTGCCTTTGATCTTGATTACTCTCTTTGTGTGTATCATCAACCCCCACATATGAGAGAGATCACTCTGTATCTGTCCCTTTCATTCTGGTGAACATAGGTCTGGTTTAATTATCACTGATGAGCCAAAAGGAGGCAGTGGTGTATGGTAGGCTGGGGGATTGAGACGAAAATCCTGCTGAGCGTGTAGAGTACAGAAAGAGTTACCTACTTTGTACACAGTGTCCCTTACTGTGGGGTGAGGAGGGCGGGCTTGAGGGTAACCTATTTCTCTAAAAGGACACGCTAGCACAGTAACTTGAATGACAAACATGGGTTCAAATTCTTGCTCTCCTACATCCCAGCTGTGAGCTCTGAGCAAGAACCTTCACTTCTCTAGGCCTTTCTCCTCACCTGAAACTTGAGTTATTAACTCTCTCTTACACCTCAGTAAACATCAGGATGACACAAGCAAATCTCCCAGCAGTGTCTCCTTCATAGCACCGCTCAGGAAATGCTACCATCCGTTATTATTAATAATTGTCAACACATCCGTAATTGCTATGGTGAAAAATGCTCAACCTTCCCAGAGAGCTTCCAGTTCTTGGTATCAAACCCTGCAGCCACCCCCTGTTTACCTCAGCCATTCCTCTTTGGAACACAGACTTTGTGCTAGAAACTGACTGCTGTAAATTACTCTTGTGCGTCAAGCACCCCCACCGCCCGCAACACACATAATCAATAAGCTAAGAGAGCTCCCTCTTGCGAGCCGACTTCATCTACTCACCCTAATTGATCATTACAAGACATGCTCAGAAGGTCCCTGGGCTCACATGCTAATTGACTGCACACCCACTTAGCAGGGAACTCCTGCTTTACACTAACGGTACCCACAGAGCATTCTGGGAGCCCTTGAAAGTGGGAAGGTTGGCAGGTGGTCCATATGATCGATTAATTAGGGAGTGTGGTGAAAGGTTTCGTCCAATCCCAGTTAATCGCATAATTAAATCTCTCCCCATCCTCCCCTAGCCCCCAGCCCCAGTCCCACCACCACCACTACCTACCCCTCACAAAATGGCTCTTGGGGCCCTTCCGCCCCTTGGAGCTGTCGGGCAGTGGGGAGAGGGAGAAACGAGTCCTGCTTTGACCATTCCCTTTGCCCATGGCCCCTTTTCCTTCCCTCTGCTCTTCATCTCTGAAGGCAACATCTCTGAAGTAACTTACTGAAAAAAAGCAAAAGCAACTGGAAAATCTGTTCTTTGCAAGCTCCTATAGAGGAAAGTCAACCCCCTTCTTCCAAAGGTGGATCAAGAATTCAGGAGGAAAGAATGAAATGTGGCTTTGGAAGTGGGGCAGGGGTGGGGGGGGGCTGGAGCAGTTTAACTCAGTTCTCCAGCAAAGCCTGCAGAGCAATTTCCCTGGGGCTGTGCCAGAGGCAGGACTAGCTCACTCATCCCAATATTCTCCTCTTGGTTTTAACCTGGATCCAAATGCTCAAGTGAATACACTGTCCTAGAACTGCAGAGAGCTCAACAGGTCAAGCCCAAGCTTTGGGCGGGATGAGGGATGAGAGAGGGTGGAAGGCCCAGCACTTGTGGGCCAAGTCCAGCACTGCTCTGGTGATAGGCATATCCCCAGACTACTGCTGGGTGTGGCCCGCAAAATCAACCTACCTCTATAAGTGTATGGTGTATGGGTGTGTGTGGTCTTTCCCAGGGATGGCCCCATGACTTTCTGCTATTTAGGGAAACATGGGAGCAGACCTACAAGGAGGTGACTGTACACGGAGGAACAAGCAGGGTGATTCTGCCTCCTTTATCTTTGCCTATGTTTCCTTTCTTGAACTCAGATGCAATGTCTAGGGGGTGAGCAACCATTTTGACACTATGAAATTAAAGCCACTGCCTCAGGGCAACTGAAGGGGGAAATGCCAGGAAATAGGTATCCAATGGATCTGTGATGATCCAAGTGCCCGGATGTACCCTGTAGCTGAGACTAAGAGAGAAAGCTCTGTTTGATGAAACCACTGCACAACTGCACTGGAGCCCATTCCAGTAGAGACACGGATGTCAGCCAGGCTCTGTGATGTAGGAGCATATCAGCGCTGGTGAGAATGATGACACATCATCACTGGTACTGTGCAATGCTGCAGTTGAGGATTACTAGAAGGGGAGATAAAGTAGCTAACATGAACACAGTGTGAGCATGGTGAATATGCATGAACTCTGGTTCTGATTTAAAATGAGTTCTAAAGGTGTTAATACTACTGTAATTCTCGTGTTGTCTAAATTAGTGGTGGTATTCAACCACTGATCCCTGGGATGATGCCAGTTGGCAAGTATAGAAAAGTTAGAAACAACTGGTCAACCCCTTTGGAGTACACAAACCATTGTATCGACAGATGCCAGCCCACAGCTATAAAATGGTTGAAAAATAATGCCTTAATGATAATAATAAAATTCTAGTATTAAGGGCCAAAGAGATAGTACAGTGGGTCAGGTCATTACCTTGAATGCCACTCATCCATGTTCGATCTCTGGCACCCTGGAAGGTTCCCTGAGCACTGTCAGGAGTGAGCTCTGAACATAGCTGGTATGGCTTGAACCCACCCAAAAAGATAACCCCACTAATAATGAAATAAATAAAAGTTGAGTTAGAGTTTATAAGATTGATCAGCAAATCAGAAGGAAAACCAACTCTAAGCTTTTGGGTAACCACAAAATACAGAATAGCACTTATCCTGGACTCAAGAACCTCCCCTATAGGCCCAAATTCTAGGCCTAAGTCATCCAAACTATATGACTCGGGGCCAATAACTTGACCTCTTGGAAACTTCTATTGAGAATGAAGTGAGAGCAACCATCAAGAGGACTTGCTCCACATGACTACACTCATAGTTGAGTCTGCTTGGAAACGGGCAGGAATCTTGCTTCTACCCGTAATCTTCTTGCATAAGAGTGTTGATGGTGGTTCTGATACCAGCGGCTACTCATCCTTTGGGGCCCGCCAGGAGTCACACAGTTGTGGCAGTACAGATGGTCTTCCCAGGGTACTGAACTCATATTTACTCTGGGTGTTGCGCTTATTGATGTATCCTCACTGTAGTGCTCACACCTGGGGCTCACTGGGGGCTCTGATTCGATTGTGGTGCTCACACACACACACACACACACACACACACACCTGGAATCAGCAAATCAAAGATTGCACACTTTATTAATTCAGAAGTCCCAGAGAGCAGAGTTACAGGGACCCTGCTCGGCACATATGGGGAGGCACCAGGGGGTGAAACTCTTGGCCTTATGTTTGCAAGGCAGATGCTTTTGCCACTGAGCCATTTCTGGGACCTGCACTGGAATCTCAATGGAGAAGCATATTTACGAGGCAGGGGCAGTGGAAAACCTTCCACACAGGGATTTTCCAGTGGGCCTCATGCACAGCGAAGAAAGACACTCAGCATATTCCTTGCTTTTGACAGAAATCTCTCAGCGAGGCAGCAAATCACCAAGTCCTTGTTCCAGCTAAATTAAACATACTGCAGGTTTCATTGGCATTTAATACTGATATGATAGCCCCCAGGAATAACAAGTGAAAGTAATTAAGTTTAATGATTCCAACGAACCAAATATGCTTGATTGCCGCATATAGGCCTAATTATCTTCCCTTTTTTTGTTGTTGTGTGTACAGGGTATAAATAAGGCCTGTTTGTTTTTGCTTTTCTGTGTTTTTTTTTAAAGGGCACTAATTTTAAGACGCATTAGGTAAAAGTTGCAAGTTGCATCTGCAAGCACCTTTCTCAAGGACTCGCTGGAATGCCTGAGCAAGGACAAAGTTGCTGGGCTCGTTGCAGTGGCAAGAAGGGAGGAGGTAATGCTGGGATATCTACACTGTGGAAGGAAACCCCTACTCAGCAGGAGAGCAAAACAAGGAGATGCCAGGATCTCCCCATCCAGTCCCCACCCAAGCAAAGCTACACCAAGAGGAGGTGGGGGAAAAGGGAACAGAAATGCTCTCTGAACTGTGTACTGCCCTCAGGGTAACCCGCCCTGCTCTCTTGAAGTGGACAGAACCCAGCATGGGCCTCAGTGTCCCTACAGCTCCCTTAGTCATCTTCTTTGCCATCTAACTTCTACTTCCTTCGACAAAGTGAAAGAATCTATTTCCTCAGGTGCCCAAGATTCACTTTAACGAACAGAATGAAGTAGCAGTGGTGTGGTGCCACCCCTAAGCCTAGCTGTAAACACACGCGTTCTGAGTATGAGCCAGACTGATAAAACAGCAGGTAGGGCACTTGTCTTGCACGCTGCTGACCCAGGCTCCATCCCAGGCACCCCATAGGGTCCCCAGAGCCCACTAGGAGTGAAGCATGAGTGCAGAGCCTCAAGGAATAAGTTTTGAGTATAGCTGGGTGCATACCACTCCAACCCCCATGCCCCAAAGAACTAATATCATAGAAAAATGGGAAGCAATCACTGACTCACCCACAACCTGGGTGACAAAGGCAAAGATGACAGAGCTTGGGAGAAACTCATTTCGGTACTGACAGGCACCCCTGCAGGTAGGATTGGGTCATCCCCAATGCCACCACCAGAGAAATGAAATCCTCTGGGCAAATCAAAGTCCTCGCTGGGCTGCAGATTAACCAATCTCTGCTTGACAAACTCCACCAATCAAATCTACTCATTGCAGGCCTTATTTGCATAAAGCCAACCTGCAGCCTTCTGGGGCTGTGTCAGTGTGGTGCCCTTGACATTCTGGGACATACCAACCATTGACAGGTCAAGTGTTTCTTGGGTGTGTGTGCCACAACCTATGGGCCTGACTTCCCAGAAGCAGAGGCTGTAGTTTGGATGCTGAGTCAGCTGTGATACATCCGGTGCATGATCAGGTGATTGGATCTCAACCAGACTTTGGTGTCTTAGTTAGCACAATAAAGTGATTATTACCTTCTCCCTTCTGAAGATATTTTGGCTTGGCCAAAATAGTTTACCCAAATTTGTCCAATTGTAAAGCAGTAGATCCTGAACTAAACCCAAGCTATCATTACTGTCCTGAGACACCGCATGTCCCACAGTGACCAATTTCCACTAACAGATACCAAAGTTAGGCTGTTTCTACTGACCTCATCTGAGCCACTTCTCACAGGATTTACACCAAATTTACATAAAGATGTGCATGCATATGTGTAAACCACCTGTTTATATTCAAGAATGTCATCAGGGTTTGAGAGTAAACTAGAGCACCGCCAAGGCAAACAAGAACAAACTGTCATCAACGCATTACAGAATGATGTCATTGTCATCATGACCCACCCAGAATAATATGGGTCAAAGACCCTACTATAGGGGATGGCAGGTTTCTGATGTCTCACTGGAGACCCTCTGGTTAAGAGCATGGTCTAGTTGTGTGACGGGTGCTGGATGGTTTCACGATGGCGCAAAACCAAATGCTAGCATTAGCTTCTTAGCTTTGCATTCATGTATGCTTAGGAAAATTACTTAATAATTGCTTAATATCTCTGAATGCTCAGAGATATTTTATAAATAGTCTCTGGGAGGAAAGACTTTATTTCATGTCTATGGAGTGAAAACCTCAGTTAACTTTGATGGAAAGCCTCAGACTCTTATCGCCATTCTCTCTACCCCGTACCATGACTACGTTTCCTATCTACAAAATTTTGAGCACAGTAGCAAGTATGAATACTTGTGGGAATTAAATAAGATATAGGCAAAAAAGGCTGGAAACCATCGGAAATTCAAAATGACAGCTGGGGGAAGGGAGAGGTGTTGTTATATGTTGCCTGTAGTGGCCTCTCTCTAGACAGATAATCCTCCTAGAAATTTTCTAAACTAAAGAAAAAAAATCTCTGCTATGAAGACACATGATATTTTATAAATAGTCTCTGGGAGGAAAGACTTTATTTCATGTCTATGGAGTGAAAACCTCAGTTAACTTTGATGGAAGGCCTCAGACCCTTCTCGCCATTCTCTTTACCCCCTACCAAAGCCCCAGTTCCCGCCAGGGAACCAGTTGGGTGAGTCTCTCTCTCCTCTGGCTTGATTAGTTTCCCTTGGCAACTAACAGGGTTTGATGCAGCTTCATTTCATCAAGAGGAGGTATCGCAGAAATCAAGGTCATTTCAATCAAGGGCATGTGAAGGGTGGCCTTCCCCTAATGATCTTCCTGCCATGAGCCCCCTAAAATGAAGGTAAGTCAGTAAATACAGAAACTTCAAGGTCACGTCTGATCACCTTTCCAAATAAGAGAAGAATCCTTTCTATGGGATTTTAATTAGATTGAGTACAACTAATTCTTCCTTTGGTACTTATTCCATTTCCTTTCCTTTCTGTAATTATTGCCAGTGGAAGGCTCCTCACACACAAATGGAGCTGAAGAAAGCCCTGCAATTATCCTTTATTTCTCCTTCACGCAAGAAGGATGGGGGTTTTCCACAGCATTCCGTCTTTGTAAACCTGAGGATGTTCTTCCTAGCATCACCACACAGGCAAGTGTCAGCACCACTCTAGGGAAATAGGGTGCCCCAAAGGTGACCCTAACACCATGACACACATATCTCCCCCTTTTGGCCTCATCTACAACAGACTGTTAGATATTGGGGCAAGTACAAGCAACTCATGCGTATGTCACCAATCAATAAACATAGATCAGGGCCTACCAAGGGCTCAGTGGGGTGCACTGTGCTTAGGAGTGAGGATTGCAAAGAAAACTAAGGAGTTACATTTGGTGAGAAACAACCAGCAGATGAAATAACCCAGTGATACACAACTCTTAGGAGAACAAAGAACATGGTCATGGGGATGTGGAGAAGGGGAAGCAACTAGAATGTTCCACCAGAGGATATGAGGTTTTCACTGAGTTCTAACTCAGGCATAAGTATGATTTAGATAAATAGATTAAAGAAATATTTCCAAAGTGCCTAATTTGTGCTGGGCATTGGGTAAGTACAGATAAGGATTCTCAGATTGAGAGACAGACTAGTCAACAGTTTAATGACACATTCCTGTGGTAGAACCAGGGTTCAACACAAGCTTCTCTGATTGCAGAAGAGAATGCTCATATAGGTTACTTAGGGTAGAAAAGAACTAGAAGAGAAGCTTCATTAAGTGCTTTTCAGCCAAGCTCTATTATTTCTAAAAGTTCTCAAATATCTCTAACACCATTTTATTTTAGCTGGTCAATCCTGTTATTTTCTTGCTCTAATTGGTTATCAGTCTTCTTCCTCTGGAACGTGAATTCCTCTGGGTTACTTCCTGTAGGTTCCTCACTAGATTCCTTACTGACACAGAACATATGATCAAGAACAATGGTAGGTGGGATAACAGACCAGATCTCACTTCCCAGTAATGGGGGGAGTGGAGAAGGATGGTTTGTTGTAAAGAAGATCCTAAGTCTTATTTGCATGCCATTGTGTAATCAACACCGAGGACAGTTACTACAGCTTTTGACACTGTGCTGAGCCTGTAATAGAGAAGGGGCTGGGGGAGGGATAGGCAGAGGAAGAGAAAGGGGTGGGAGCGGGGGTGGTGGAGAAAGAGCATCAGAAGCTAGGACAGTCAGCAATTTAGTAAAAAAAAATGCTGGTTCAAGTTCAGCAACATTATTATTTCCTCTTTGTTGACAGTATAACCACCTTGCTAGAGATGGGGCCAGAGTAAACTCACTGCCCTGAATCCAAATTTGAGTAGACTCAGATGCCTGGTGGTTTCATATCCACTGATGATTCTTCCCTGGGTGCCTCCCTCTGCCCTGTCCTGGCAGGTAATGTATCCTCTGGACCTTTACCAACCTCTCTACAAACTCAGCTTCTTCTTTATTAATCTGTATTTTCCTAAGGAATATTTATTCATGTAGTTTCTGTTTGGGTAATTATTGAAATTATGTCTAATTATGTGATGATGGTAAATAATAACAATCACCTCGCTGCAACATGCTCTGTTTCTATTATGGGTAGGGATTTTGTGCAATTTACTAAGAATTGTTATAAGGTAGGAGTGTTGATTAGAACTGGGAGGAGGGTGTCAGTTTGAATAGTTGGTTGAGTTATCTCTATACCTAGTCAATTGCTATGCAGTAACGGTCTTATCATTTTTTAAACAGCCCTTGGGTTGTGCTCTTTGAATATTATTACATTACGATTAATAATAGTTAACCTTAATTCAGGACTTGGAGCATGCCAGATAAATCCAAACGGAAAATCACTGCAAACTTAAGTGCCTTCAGAGACCAAAGAGTGGGAAAGGAGTGATGGAGGCTGGTTTAAGGAGACGAGATGGCATGGTGATGCCTAGGTGAATTGCTATTTGCATGCCCCACCCACCCACCAAAGAAGACCTGGCCATTCAAAGGCATCCAGCTTTGCCATTTTGACCGATGTAAGAGTGCTGTCGAGTCTTCTGTTTTCTTTCAGATGGAGTCAAACTCTATTTTAATGTGAAATTCATAAATTTTAAAAATGACTTGTGGACCAATCAGCTGTGTATTCCGAATGTAAAGTCCCTTGATCTCAGGCACCCTCTTTCTCTGACAGGATGCTGTGTGAACTTGGTGGAAGAAAAGAAAAAATTGCACGGTGCCCACGAGGGGGTGAGAAGAGCCGTTTCTCACTTTTCCTTTTTAAATCTCTGGGGAGAAATTTCAGAGAACAGTGAAAGAGCATCAGAAGTCTGATCAGAGAGGAGAGGAGGATGAAGCGGGGGGTATAATCCCCACAACACTAAGACCGAGCTCCAAAAACAGATGAGCTGGGTCGCGAAGAAAGGTGGGTTTAGCCAGTGAGCTCCTGCCGGAAGGGAGAAAGGTCACACATCCCTCTGACCCTGATCAAGACTCATCTCCCAGGCCATCTCCCTGGGAGCAGGTGCACCAAGTTCCTGCGCTGCCAAAGCCCAGGCAGCTGCATTCACATCCCAACAACTCAGGGTACATCTAGGAAAGGTGCACATCAGCTGGAGTTCTGTCAAGGCACAAACAAAGCAACCGAGAAAGCGGGATTCTCACATCCTCCCTGTGAGATTCTGGGTGGTAAACACCAAACCAATGGCCAAAGAAATGACTCTGGAAAGCCAAAGATACACCATTTTGATTGTTCTTTCTGATCTGCATGTCCACTTCGACACTGCTTACCTGGACACTTCAATTCAGATTGGCTTTTGCAGAAAGAGTTCACAGTAGAAGGAGCACTGGAGACTGAGTAATCAGAAGGGGCTGGTTCTATCTACTTTACTAGAGATCCAGCAAAGTTCTCCGGTCTCTGCTCCGTTCTCTCTGGAGTTGCTTTCTCAGACACCAGGGCCACACACCACTCTCCACAACCCATGTGCTCCCAACTTCACACCTCAATGCTGTGAAGTTTCTCACGCCGTCCTGGGAACCTGGCTGCAACTCTAACTGGCCAGAAAATGACCACGTGATCACCCCCAACCCCCCTCCAGGGACAGAACCTGCTCATCGACTTCTGCATCTCATCGAGTCAAAGCAAAATCCAAAACAACCAAATAAACTAAGAAAAGTGGTTCTAAAACAGGAGATGCCTGGGACAATTTTACTAGAAGAAAGATGAGTTCTGGGAATCAAAGTATATCAGTTGACTCTGACAAGCCTATGGCTGGTGCACTGAGGAAATCTCACACAATCAAATATTACATCACATTTCAAATAACGTGGCAGGGACGTGGATCATAGGGAGTGCTGCATGCTGGAGCACACAGGAAGTCCTGGATTCAATCGCGAGCACTACACAATCCCCAAGCCCTGCGGTGGGAGGCATTGGAACAATGTAGACCCTCACACAGTGATGTATGGCCCCAAAGACACACAACAAAACAAGACACCATGTCAAATTTGCAAAAGCAAACTATGTGTACAGTGGAACAGTAGAGGAATGAGGGTGGGATTGAATGCCGGTAGACATTTCAATAACAAGGTTTTCTTTTTAGAAATAAGACCTCATTCCCATGACCTGATGGAATGGTTTGAGGCTCTTTATGTTCCTGGAGCAAGCAGATGCCCTTTGGCTCTACTAGCATGAGACAGGACATATGGAGATGTTACTGGTGCCTGCTCGAGCCAATCGATGATGAACAGGAAGACAAGTGATACAAGTGATCTTTTATAGAAGCCTTAGAGATAGTACAGGGGTTAGAGTGCTTTCCTGGCATGTGCCCCATTAGTTCAAATCCCACATTTAGTTCCCCCACACCCCAACGCAACTGGGGGTCACTGCTAGCAACAGAAATAGCTCCTGAGCACCCCCAGGTATGGATCCCCATCAAAATAAAATATAAAACAGCTGAGTTTTTGTTGTCCTTGCAAACTCCCCAAATGACAAGACATCACTGAGCAAATTCCTAGCAGCCCCTGAGATTAGTTAGACCTGAATTGAACTTTTGAGAGTGATGACCCCTACCATGGCTGCACATTCAGTCACCTGATGAAGTCTGAGAAGATGCTGCTGCCTTGAGGGCCTGACAGATAATACAAATGTGAAGGTGCTTGCCTTGAACACAGTTGATTCCAGCTCAATCTCCGGCATCACCATGAGTGATCCCTTGAGCACAGAGCCAGGAGTAACACCTGAGCGCCACTGAACATACCCGGAAGTAAACAAATGAAATATTCCTATGCCCACATCACCAGCAATGATCCTAATGCAATCTGTTGGGATTTGGAAGAGTTTTCTAGTTTGTTTCATTTCTTGTGCTCAGGGACCATATATGATGCCTGGGATTTCAACCTTAGGCAAAGGCAATGCAAGGCAAGCAAATTAACTTCTGGGCTATCTCTCAGACCCAACTACTCTTAAAGAGTGTTTTTTCCTCTCTGGCCTCTATAAAGAGTGTTTTTTTTTAATGGTGCATTCTTCAACCCAGACCGCTTCCAGTAGCATCCCACATGTCTCAATATCCCAAAGCCCCAGGAGCAGTGCACAACAGCCAAAGGAACAGGCCTCCAGTGGGCAGAAATTTTTCTCATTAAAGCACTGGGTGTCCCTGCCTTTTTGTGTTCTTTTCTTCTTACAGCCACACTCCTGGTTCCCAGTTTGTTCCCTTTATGTGCAATAAAGGGCCACAGCAGGCAAGCAAGGCCCATTCAGACAACCCATTTCCTGGGTCCTTCTTCTGAAGAGAAAACTGTGTGACTAAAGAAGTGGTCTGGACTAGAGCTCATGTTCATGGCTCCAACATGAGATCCAGAAAACCAGCGGCTTGTCAGTGAGCTGAGTGAAGGGATTTGCTCTAAGAACTAAGAGGAAATAAGGGCTCCGTTAGTGCCAGGCACTGCTCTGAGCAGGTAACATAGGCACAATTTCAACAAACTGCACCTTATCTCTACTTTACACACGAGGAAACTGAGATATCAAGAGTTTCAATAATGGACCCAAAATCCCATGACTACCAAGTGCTATGGAGTCAGTATTCAACTTCCACAGCCTGGCGCCAAGGCCTGAACGCTTAACCTCTCTCCATGATAGGAAGACTGACAGTTTAAAAGGAATGTTTTGTGCACTTTACCAGAGAGCCACCCTAGAGAGAGCCATTCACAGCATGAAGCTCTTCCCCCACCCCCACCCCTGCTTCTCATTAGAGAAAGAATCTGGTGGCCGACAACCCAGTGGCCTTTCAGATTAGTCCACAGGGTTCCTTCTTTCAACCACTGGCTCAAATGACTTGATGAAGATTAAAAGCTTCCCCAGGGAGAGAAGGGAGGCAGAGAGGATGGATATTTGCTACTTCAGGTCTTAATATGTTGATGCCAAAAGAGAGTTCTTGGTTTTTTCTCCTCCCCTCCTCTTTCTACTCCTCCTGCTCATTAAAAATAAATTTTTTTGTTTGGTGTCTACAAAAACCTGGTGGTTCTGAGGGCTTCCTCCTAGCCCTGAGCATAGCCATCCTCACTCTGTGCTTAGGGGTCACTCCTGGTTCTGTGCTTAGGGGGGTCACTCCTGGTTCTGTGCTTAGGGATCACTTCTGACTCTGTGCTCAGGGATCACTCCTATCTCTGTGCTCAGGGGTCACTCTTGGCTCTGTGTTCAGAGCTCACTCCTGATCTGTGCTCAGGGATGACTCCTGACTCTGTGCTCAGGATTCACTCCTGGCTCTGTGCTCAGGGTCCACTCCTGACTCTGCTCAGTGAACCATATGTGGTGCTGGCAATCAAACCAGGATCAGAAGAATATTCTCTTTCTACCTCATTCTCTTTGTATAAGCTGTCTTACCTTTCAGGTTTTGCAAAGAATTTCCTTCTCTCTCAGCCACAATCCCTGATCAACTCCTTCCAGCTTTCATCTTAGCCTTTTCTCCCTAATAAAGGGTGGAGAAAAGCATTCTCTGATTGAAGAATGGCAATTCAGGGAGAGGGTTCAATTTTTTCTACTAAATTCACTGGGATGCCCAGGTTTGGTTGTGGAAGGAGGGTCCTCCAAATGGCAGGAATCAAACACACAGGAAAACCTGAGCAGCTCTGCATATCCATGCAGGAGGGGTTTGGAGAATTCTGGGAAAGGTGAGAGGGAGCCGAGCCTGTGAGGAGATTCAGAACAAAGGCACCTTAGAACAAGGATGTCCTCTTGAGCCAATGACTATGATGACATTTAACCCTCTTTTAAAAAATCTATTTCCCTGTACCACAAAGAAAAAGCTACTAAGTGACCCTTGTAGCTTCCTGATTGAGTGACAAGGGAGAGGAGCTCTGTGGAATACTGGGACTGATACAGAGAACACAGCCCCAGAACACAATTCTCCATGTGCCTCAGAGAACTGGAAAATGGAGCCAAAAATGTGAACACTGAATTTAGGAAAATCTCAGGGAAGACGAATCCACGAATCGACGATGCGGTGAGGGTGATGAGCCAATGTTATTGAATTCTCAAAAAGACAAGCCATCTCGATTATTCTTTTAGTGACACGAGCTTTCTCCAACAATGGCTCTGCCAAGGCACTAATCTCTTTGCGAGTTACCACCATTATCTGGGGAGCTTGAACAAGCAACGTTTTAAATCATCTTGATGCTGGCCATGCTGAACCATTTTCAGCTCTGTAAACCCTTCACATTTTTATCCTCCTACAGCTTTTTTTAAATGCGATTTTCCTTCTGTCAGAAACAAGTTTGCCCATCATCTTTGCCCATTTTAAATTTTACTATTCTTTCAGAGCCCAGCCTCAGCCAGTCTCTGATTTATTGCTAAAGACGCTTGATGCTATCAAGAAAAAATAAGTCCACTCAAAATGGCTTAAACAATAGGGCATTTACTATTTGATGAGATATCTCTGAAAGGTCATTTCTGGTCCTTTTCACGTGTTGTGCTCTCTGTGTCTGTGGACCAGCAGCCTAAGAGAGGAATACAGCTCTTGTGGGGTGAACTGACTGTGGTGAATTTGGGGTGCAGTGACAGAATGAGGGCATAGAGAAGTCACTGCGGTGTCTCTGGATGCATCCAAGTCCCCGGCAATAGAAAATGGCAGTGTTAGGAACTCAGCAAGGATTTGGGTTGAAAGTCCATGTCCACTGTCAATTTAGAAGAACTCACACTGGATTAGAGTGAGGGCAATATAACACGGTACTGGAGGATGAAGACAAGGACTAGGACTGATGAACTCACAAACAGCGGCAACAGGGTGGATCACAGATTGCGGCACAAACTTCTCTGACCTTGAATCACTGCAGAGTTGGTCTTGTCCTCCCACTGCAAGGGATCTCTATAATTGCTCAGACTTGTATGTTTTTTCTCCCAGGAAATGTAAGAACATCTTGTCTGTAAAAGCAGTGGTCAAACAGGGATCGGACTGATGTAAGGGGGAACTGTAGCAAACACTATGTCACGTGACTCCTCTTCTCCACCACTGAGATTACAACAGAACATAGTGAATCTGCTATTTCCACTCATCCCAGTTCCCTACACCATGGATTTTCCTCATCTTCCTCCTCAGATCTTCCTATCATTGCCAAGTTAGCTATTGGACAGGACAGGGCACTGAGCTGGCACCCTTGGAACTGGTTTGTGCCATTGTTTCAAATAGCTGGAAACAATGAACACGACAGTCACAAGGTGAGAGCTAGTAGATAAACTCTCTCCTCTCCTCCTCCATGCTCTGCCCAAGATTCAGTTGTCATGGTGACCGAGAGGCCAGTCACTCTGAAAAATCATCCACTTGGTCACGCTGCTTCAAGGTGATGCGTCTTCCTTCCCTGCCTCACACTCTCTCTCCCTCAGGCTTCATCTTTGGTGCTTTATCATAAAAAATAACAAAATTAATGAGCCCTATTGAGCCAACCAGAGGCAATACCACCCACAGTATGGAGGAAGGCATTTCCCAAGTTTAGATGACACTTTTGATCTTTTCTGTCTTCCATTTTCTTTTTTTTTTTTTTTTTTTTTTTTGGGTCACACCCGGCGATGCTCAGGGATTACTCCTGGCTCTGCACTCAGGAATCACTCCTGGCAGTGCTCGGGGGGACCATATGGGATGCCGGGATCGAACCCCTGCCGGCATGGGCCGGCCGAGTGCAAGGCAAACGCCCTACCCGCTGGGCTATCACTCCGGCCCCTTGTCTTCCATTTTCATGGTGTTGCCTTTCACAGTTTAATAGGACTGCATTCACTCCAGGCACCAGAACTTTGCACCCAACGTGTTCAAACTCTAGAGAAGACAAAAGGGGTGATGCTGCTTGGACTCCTGAAGGTGATATTGTCATATCTCACTGGCTGATGTCACATCTCATTGGCTGATGTCACATCTCATTGACTGATGTCACATCTCACTGGCTGATATTACATTCCATTGGCTGATGTCACATCTCATTGGCTAGAATTGCACCCCATGCCCATAACCAGTACTAGGAACTGAAGTTTTGGGTGTGGAGAGGACTCCTCGTCCCCTAAATTCCAGTCCTGCACAAATTGAAAAAATGGAAAGGAAGGAAGGAATGGCCCACCATAATGGTAGTTATGCCAAACAATGAACCAACTCAGACTCAGAAGATTCCTTCTTTACTCTTGACTCTAGAAGCTAAAACATCAAGAAATTCATTCCTCAACATCCTTTGCATTTTGTTGGGGTGTGGGGGCAGGCCATATATTTCAAGGCCCTTTTTATATAACAAAAAGTCTTTACGGAGGTTGCTGCTAGATCCTCCTGGATAATAAAATAAAGACACAGCATGAGACTATTACTCATGAACAATAGAAATGGGATCCAGGAGGACTGGCACATGGTTGGAAGCTTGTCAAAAGTGAGGGAAAAGGGGAGGGGGGAGTTAGAATAGAGAAGGGACCTATGACAATAGTAAGAAATAATCACTCTGGAAAGAAGTGAGTGATAAAATGAGGTAAAGAGATACACACTATAAGTTTACAGTACGAACCAAAATGACCAAAAGGATGGGGAGGAGAAGGAAGAGGAGAAGGAGGAAGAGGAAGAAAAGGAGGAGGGATAAAGTGGAAGAGAAAGAAGAGGAGGATGGGGAGAAAGAGGAAGAGGAAGAATAAGAGGAAAATGAAGATGAAGAACGAAGACAAAGACAAAGAAGATGAAGAAGACGAAGATGAAGATGAAGAAGAAAGAAGAAGAAGAAGAAGAAGAAGAAGAAGAAGAAGATGATGATGATGATGATGATGATGATTATGATGATGATTAAAGGGATGGGTGCTGGAATATTGTATGACTGGAACCCAATCATGGACAACTTTGTAACTGTTTATCTCACTGTGATTTAATAAAAAATTAAAATTAAAAAAGTAAAATAATGTGTAAAGATCTTTCTTCTCTCTTCCTCTATCTCTCTTTGTCCTCTCTTACTCCCAGACTCCCTCCTTGACCACTCCTTTCATATCTGTAAACTCAGCCTCTAAGGACCTGGTCCTTGAAGTTTTGGCAGCCATTTTGCAATCACGGGACATTATGCCTCTGCAGGAAGTACCAACAAGTTGCTAAAGATGAAGCAGAACAACAATTGGCCCTCCTTGATTATATTCTTCAGATATAAGTCAACTGAAATTGCTTTTCTCTAGAGTTTTTAAGCAATATAGGCTTTTTCTTATTCAGATTTACTTATTTATTGGTTTGGGGGCAATACCTGGTAGTGGTCAAGGATTACTCCTGGCTATGTGCTTAGGGTTGATTCCTGGTGGTGTTCCAAGGACCCTACTTGGGGCTAGGAATTGAACCAGGATCACCTACATGCAAGGGAAGTCCTCTATCCCTGTACTCTCTCCATCCCTCCCTTTCTCATCCTTAACATTATTATTTTCATAATATATTATGCATAGCTGAAAAATCTCCATAAGCGATAAAGGAACCAAGAGAGCTTGCCAATTCTGGGAAAGATTCCTCGACATCACAGACATTTAGGCTATTCCCTTTTCCTGACTTGCTGTGATTCAAGGTCATCACTGCAGTGCATTTCCATGTTCAGTTAAACAAAGTTCTTTAATTTCCTTCATGGCAGAAAACAAATGCGGAGCTACAGCTGTGGAGACTGCAATGTAGGATTACGGCACAGAGCAGTGAATTGGGACTAACTGATCCCCAAAGTCTCTTACAACTTTGAACTCTATGACCCCAACTCCTTTATGCTGTTCCTTTTTACATGGGGCTGGGGGAGATAACACAGCAGGTAAGGTATGTGCCTGGCACACAGCTGACTCTTACTCAATCCCTGGCACCACATATGGTCTCCTAAGCCCTGCTAGGAGTATTCAAACCAGCAGTGAACCCAAAACACTGCTGGGTTTGACCCCGAAACAAAACAAAACAAAATAAAAAGCCTTTTTAAATATATGGTACCATGCCAAACTGCCATAGTGTGATTCAAATGGGAGGAAAGGAAAACAAAATTGCAGCTCATTCAATTTTTTCCTATTCTATTTGGAAAGTAGGATTTCCAAACTCAATTCCCACTTAGCAGATGAGTTGGAGATTCTTTGCTAGTCCAAACAGGTCTATCCCCATTCTTCTTTGGGAGTGTGGGGAGTGGATATGCCATGTGTGAAAGGTCCATTTCAGTCTGACGTGTTTTAATCATGTTTCCTGGGCTTATAGCTAATAAACCTCTCGTTTCTAGTTTCTGTGTACAGTAAAAACACATGGAAGAAGCTGGCGGACTCTATTCTTCAAGGTAGCTTAGCACCCCAAAGTTCTTCACATTAGTCAGCATATGTAGATTGAGTTACAGTCCATAATTTTTAATTTATTTTTTATTTTATTACACGACTTTTTAGACGCACAATTGCAAGATGCTCATGCTAGAGTTTTGGTTCTACAGTGTTCCAACACCCATCCCTCCATCCGAACCCATCTCCCATCACCAATGTTCCTACCTCCCTCCCCCCCCCTTCCCAACTACTTGGCGGGTTCTGTACATATTTTCTCTCCTCTCTATCTCTCCCTCCTGCCTACCTTTCCTACACATTGTAGGATGCAGTACATTAAAGGACATAACTGTTTCTACTAGGTTGATTGACTGTGTGGCCACAAGTGGCCGTGCGACTTAGGGGCCTAATGGTCAGTGTCCGACAGTGAAAATGATGGCTAATGTGTGGGTGAGTCTCATCCAGCTGTTTCCAGGACCCCCGAGAGGTGATGGGCCAACACCCAAAACCCATCTGTCCCCCTGGGGCCTCATGGTCAGCTGAGCTAGGTGAGAGCAGAATTCCAGTTCCCCTAGCTGCATCTGAGGCTCTGCATGCTATGGCTGGTCACCACCCCAGGGCAGCTCCTGTGTGGGGCTACCAGGCTCAGACAAAATGGAGAGGGGAAGGGGGCGGCCCCAGCTCCATCTGACGAATTCCCAGTGCTTCCCGCTTCTGGGAGCTGCCTACCTGGGCTCGAACTCGTTTTGCTCTGTTAATCTGGTTAGAGCGTCCCCCCCACCCCGGGTGGGCTCCCATGTGCTGCAGCATCCAGACAGCGAAAATGGCGGCTAATGTGGTGGGCGAATCTCATCCGGCTGCTTCTAGGACCCCACAGAGGTGATGGGCCTACACCCAAAACCCATCTGTTACAGTCCATAATTACAGAAATTTTCTTTGTAAAAGAGTAGGAAAATGGAAGATTAAAAAATTGAACAATGACCTAGGTGAAATCAGAAATCTTTTCAATAGTAGGTATGATATTTAAAGTTTTTATGCCCAGGAGGGAAGGTGGGTTCTAGCCCTGGCCTGCCATCCCAGCAGAGCCTCACAAGAAGCCAGAGGAACCCCACACCATGAGGGCCGCCATTTTCAACATCCGGACTCCACAGCTTGTCAGAGCTCTACCCAGCAGAAAAGCTGATCTTTCCCTGTCTCGCGTGGGCCGCTTGTGGCTGCACTGTTCATCAATAAATGCACGAGATGAGAGGCTACTACAAGAGTATCCCATCTGCATGGCAGAGCCTGGCAAGCTACCCATGTCGTATTTGATATGCCAAAAACCAGTAACAATTATAGACCTCATTCCCATGACATGAAGGAATGGTTTGATGCTCTTCATGTTCCTGGAGTAAGTAGATGTCCTTGGGCTACACTAGCATGTGACATCACGTATGGTGATGTTACTGGTACCTCCCTGAGCAAATCAATGAACAATGGCAAAACAAGTGATACAAGAGAATATACCTCTTGTTCAGAAAATGCTCCCAGTGCTTGGCTCTTTTCATGGACCAAGTTCTTGGGAAGGGGGAAAGGAGGAGGTCAAGCAGAGAGAGAAGAAAATTAGTTGTCCTCTGGCTTCATGTGATATACATAATTAGTCACTTTATAGGTATTATCTAATTAAATTTTTTTCATTAAGAATGTCTTCTTAAATTACTTAACGAATAATCCTTAAAGATTTTCTACAATTTAGGGACATAAACTTTTTTTTTTAAATGTAGATTTCCTTCACTCTTCACTCACCCATCGCTCTTCAATCCCTTACCTCCCTGGAGATTATCTCTTTATCCTTTAGTGCATATCCACCCAGAAGTGTTTCTGTGCATTCTCATAAACAGACTTATTCTTAATGAATAGATAAATTCCCTCTGTTTCATCTATGCTAGAGTTCACTTTTGTTTTTCAAGTTTTCCATTGAAATAAGGATGCATTTTTAAATAAAAATGTCTTGGGTGGTGGCCAGTATCTTGAGTCATATAAAATAATGGCATGTCCTAAAATCAGTGCATTTTAGAATAACACAATCCGTCGTTCTCGGCCTTTTTGCTGAGATCAAGTGTAGAGTAACACAATCTGGCAAGAAACATTTACCTGATTAGGTGGATGTTATGATTGTTAATCATAATCCAGCTACGGCTGGTGTGGTCGTGGCGGTAACTGCTGTGGCAGCGGCTGGGCCTGGCGCCCGCGGGTCGGGGGGGATGGGGGCGGCGAAGTTGGAGCCCCTCGGCTGCGGCCACGGAGATTACTGTGAGTGCGGGGGTTACTGTGAGTGCGGGCGGGCATACGCTATGCGGACGCGGGATGAAGCGCCGAGGTACAGCAACCCAGACTCTCAAACTTCATTAGCTTCTTTTTTATTTTTTTTTTTTTGCTTTTTTGGTTCACACCCAGAGATGCTCAGGTGTGAAGCATGCTTTGGTTCACTTCTGGCTCTGCACTCAGGAATTACTCCTGGCCGTGCTCGGGGACCATATGGGATCCCGAGGATCGAACCCAGGCTGGCACGGGCCGGCTGCGTGCAAGGCAAACGCCTCTACCCGCTGAGCTATCGCCTCCGGCTCCTCAAGTTCACTCTTACACTCTGCTCAGAAGCTAATGAAGGGCCGGAGCGATAGCCCAGCTGGTAGGGCGTTTGCCTTGAACGCGGCCTGGGTTCCATCCCCGGCATCCCATATGGTCCCCGAGCACCACCAGGAGTAATTCCTGAGTGCAGATCCAGGAGTAACCCTGAGCGTCACCGGTGTGACCCAAAAAGCAAAAAAAAAAAAAAAAAGAGTGAACTTGAAGGAAAGTAAGACACCTGGGCAGAAAATGTTTCAGCCCCTGAGTTGGCAGCAAATAGGACTTGGCCGGAGATGAAGAAACCACTGTCCAGCAAACCTGTGGCGGCTGGTCATTCCTGCTCTGCCCACCTTCCTAAAATAGAACATGTACCTACATTATCACCGCCTTTACTTCTCAGCTGTGAAAGCTCTTGACCTAGGAATGTGGCCTTCTACGACAACTGCTGGTTGTTGGTCCCAGTGGATATTCTGCTTTGAACAACTCAGAGAACCCCTGAGAGTTTTCATTCCTGTGCCATCGGAGAATTCAGCATTCGCCAGAATTCTGTTTCTTTTACTACGGCAGAGCCTGGCAAGCTACCCGTGGTGGGTTCGATATGCCGAAAACAGTAACAATAATGGATCTCATTCCCAACGAATGGATATGTTACTGGGCCCGCTCGAGCAAATCAATGAATAACAGGAAGACAAGTGATACAAGTGAAGTGATATGATTGTGTAAATGCCCTGGGACAGCTGTCAGTATGTCTGTGCTGGCCCCATAAATTCCTGCTCCCATAGGAACCTCTCGTTGAAGAATGTTCCTGACTTTACTTAGCCCTCCCTTACAGATGGACTTTCTGAAGATTTCCATATCTTCCTGTTGGGAAACGGGCTGCAAGGACCATCCCTGTCCTCAAAGTGTGGGTTCCAGGAGTACTTTTGAGATGAGATTCTCATCTTGAGTTTGTGTCCTTAACACTGCACATCAGGGGAAAATATAACTATCCAGAGCTCAGCTAGACCCACATTCAACTCGGCTCCCAGCAGCCATGTTGAATGACTCAAGGGAGTTCAAACTGGCCACTTAGGTCAAGGCTTTGAAAACACAAGCCAGGCTTTGTAGGCTGCACTTCTGTCTGTGTTACAATGGCTCACCTTAGTCCAGGCAGCCAGAAAGAAGTCCTTAGCAATGAGCAGTAAGTAGATCTGTCATCTGTATCCTAATAAAACTTTATTCACAAGTGCGCCCTGGTCTCAGTGAATGGTCCTTCCTGGAGTTGTTCTGGGCCCAACTCGGAGAATTTTCTAGAGCAGCCCTGGCCAGCCCACTCTCCTCTAGGGATCCCACTCTGCACACATGAGACAGTCTATCTCAGCTCTGGAGTTACGGTGTAAAATACAATCACAAAATATGTTTTAAGGACGTGGGTGAGTGAGAAGGAAAGCTTGAGTATGTGACTAACTCAAGTTTCTGCTGCCAGAATAAACGCAATCCACATCGGCCCGTTAGTGAGAATGAACATGCGGCTGCCTGAAAGCCTCTAGCAGGTACACAAATGTGGCAGCTATTGAGCATGTGTTCCTCTTCTCTGGGCAAGGAAAGGTCCCATTGAGGCAACACACAAAAGCAAGAGCGCCAGACTCTCCACCACTGACTGCCTTTCACATAGAAGCTAGAGCACCAGAACCCAGACTGACTTCTAGCAAAATCTCCCCAGTCAGCACTGGACACCAACAGTGTCGATTCCATTGCAGGGGCCAGGCTGAACACATGTCCCCATCAGAAGAGATGCCTTTGGCCAGACATAGGTCCTGGGACAGCAACACATGTAATAATAGGAATCTTTCCTATTATTTATGCCACTGATTCCATGCAACAGCAGTTCTATTACCTGCAATGGGAACACAGCCAGAGAGGTGTTGATAAAAACCATCACAGCAAGATGGAGAAAGTCAGACTCATTAATATTAAGGGAGAACAAACCCATAAATAAGAGATTATCAAGAGCAATAAGAGAGTCCCTTCTCCAACTTCTAACAAATCCCTGTGCAAAGCTCTGCTGGTTCCCCAAGCAGGCTCCCCTGGCAGCCAGATGTAGATTAGAAACTTGGGGAAAGACATTGATATGCAGAGCAAGGAGCTGGCAAAATAATTAGAGCTGGGAGCCTCCCCAGGTCCTGGCGGCTTATTTGAGAAATCACCCAAATGTAGAATCACAGGGTCCAGACAGCACAGATTATGTAACGCCCTGACCCTTGAAAAGAACCTGGGAACAGTGGAGGGGCCATAATTTGCCCCTCCAACTCCACTCCACCATGAAGTCCTCCAGCCAACAGTTACAGGCCATTGTCCAGGATGCTGCATTTTCTGGCACCTGAGACCTTCCCACTCTGCCCAGTGAGGTACCGACCAGCCTCCTGCCTCCTAACTCTAAGACTAAGTCATCTCTGCCATTCTCCCTGGCGGTTGTTAGGCTGTCACCGACATAGAGTCTCCAGGAAAAGTAAATGTAGAAAGTTTATTAGAGCTCAGTGCTGAAGACCCTCAAGCCAAAGAGACTCAGAGAGCCAGCACTGAGGGCTCGCAAGTCAAGGAGAATAACCTGGAGTCAGCAGAAAATAAGAGTCCAAGCATTAGAGACTCGGCGCTGAAGACTGAGGGCCCACACGCCTTAGAGACTCCCCCTCCCCGTGCCACTGAGATGTTTGCATTTTCTACACTCCTGAGGGTTACAGACGCAGGATGAGTTTTTTGTACTCCTGCTATTATCTAAGCCAAAGAGAAACAAATTGGGCAGTTAGTTCCATCTGACTTTCTGACCTTCTAATTTTCCAAGTATCAGGCCACAGGATCAGGTGCAAACCTCAAAACAGTCATGAAGATTCTCATCACTCACATCCTCCTTGCCCCAATTTCTGGTAACATCCTGTTATTTATTTCCCAGTGTCCTGTCACTTATGTTTGTGATCTTCGGGCCTGTAAAGTTTTTCTTGAACTCATGACCCTGAGGCACAAAATGGAGTCTAGTGCTTCAAGACGGACTCACCGTGGTTCTGACCAGCGTTTCAAGGTGATCCCAACACAGGTGCCCCCTGTAGGATGCGGCTAGGTACAATAATCCACGTTCTATTAAGCTGCTAATAATTCAGTTAACTAAGAAATTCATGCCATGGGGACCCACTGGGGCTTTAGCCCCAGGAAGCCCTCAACAACTCCATGGCTGGCTAAGACTGTAGGGTCAAGAGAGATTTGCTGATGGCAGTCAATGAAAGGTGTCCAAAAAATATACCCTTAGTTGGGCCGAGCAATAGTCCAGCAGGTAGGGTGTTTGCCTTGCGGCCGACCCGTGTCGGCCCGGAAGTTTGATCCCTGGCATCCCATATGGTCCCCTGAGCACTGCCAGGAGTAATTCCTGAGTGCAGAGCCAGGAGAAACCCCTGAGCATTGCTGGGTGTGACCCAAAAAAAAGGTAAAAAAAAAAAAATATATATATATATACATACCCTTAGTGGGCTGGAAGAGAGGCAGGAGTGAGGAAGGAAAAGAAAGGAAGCCAGCAGAGAAAGAGTGGGGCGGAGTTGAGCAGGAGGTGGAGGGAGGTAATAGGGGAGAGAGGGGCAGGAACAGGGGGTGCAGAGAGGAGACCAAGGGAAGTGGATGTGGGTTAACCTAGGAGGAGGTTTGGGGAGTCAGAGAAGGAGCAAGAGGAGAGGCAGCCAGACAGGTGAAGGAGAGACTGGACGGACACAGCAAAGCACAGAGATGCCCATCGCCCCTACCGCTCTCCATGATGAATTAGAGGCTCTGAGTCAAGAAGAATGCAGCCGAAGCTAAGTGGTACCAGGAAGGAAAAGATAGTCCCAATCGCCCCAAGAGAACCCACACTC
>JAJIBD010035193.1:0-17698 GCA_021461705.1 Cryptotis parvus
CTCTCTCCTCTGGCTTATTAGTTTCCCCTTGGCAACTAACAAGGGTTTGATGCAGCTTCATTTATCAAGAGGAGGTGGCCGCGAAATCCCAAGGTCATTTCAATCAAAGGGCATGTGAAGGTAGCCTTCCACCTAATGATCTTTCCTGCCATAAAGGCCCTAAAATGAAGGTAAGTCGAGTAAATGCAAAACTTCAAGGAGTCACGTCTGATCACTTTCAAATGAAGAATCCTTTTTCTATGGGGATTTTAATTAGATTAATTACAACTAATTCTTCCTTTGGTACTCATTCCATTTCCTTTCCTTTCTGTAATTTGTTTTGCCAGGAAGGCTCCTCACACACAAATGGAGCTGAAGAAAGCCCTTACAATTATCCTTTATTTCTCCTTCACGCAAGAAGGATGGGGGTTTTCCATTTTGTACATTCCGTCTTTGTAAACCTGAGGATGTTCTTCCTAGCATCACCTGAGGCAGTGTCCAGCACCCTCTCTGAGGAAATAGGGTGCCCCAAAGGTGAACCTAACACCATGACACACATATCTCCCCCTTTTTGGCCTCATCTACAGCAGACTGTTAGATATTGGGGCAAGAAGTACAAAAGCAACTCATGCGTATGTGCAGATAATAAACATAGATCAGAGACCCCTACCAAGGAGGGCTCCAGTGGGGTGCACTGTGCTTAGGAGTGAGGATTGCAAAGAAAACCTAGGAGTTACATTTGGTGAGAAACAACCAGCAGATGAAATAACCAGTGATACACAACTCTTAGGAACCAAAGAACATGAATCAGCTGGGATGTGGAAGGGGAAGCAACTAGAATGTTACACCAGAGGATGGGGTTTTCACAGATCTAACTCAGGCATAAGTATGATTTAGATAAATAGATTAAAAGAAATATTTGAAAAGTGCCTAATTTGTGCTGGGCGGTGGGTAAGTACAGATAAGGATTCTCAGATTGAGAGACAGACTAGTCAACAGTTTAATGACACATTTCTGTGGTAGAACCAGGGTTCAGCACAAGCTTCTCTGATTGCACTTGAGAGAATGCTCATATAGGTTACTTAGGGTAGAAAAGAACAAATTAGAAGCTTCATTAAGTGCTTTTCCAGGCCAAGCTCTATTATTTCTAAAAGTTCTCCAAATATCTCTGAGCGTACCATTTTTATTTTAGCTGGTCAATCCTGTTATTTTCTTGCTCTAATTGATTTATCAGTCTCTTCTTCCTCTGGAACGTGAATTCCTCTAGGTTACTTCCTGTAAGTTACTCACTAGATTTCCTTACTGACACAGAACATATGATCAAGAACAATGGTAGGTGGGATAACTTAAGAGACCAGACATCTGTACTTCAGTAATGGGTAGAAGTGGAAGAGATGGTTTATTTGAAGATACTAGAAGTCTTATTTGCATGCCATTGTGTGATCAGCTTACCGAGGACAGTTACTACAGCTTTTGACACTTTGTACTTTGAGCCTTGTAATAGAGAAGGGGCTGGGGAGAGGGATAGGCAGAGGAAGAGAAGGGAGGTAGGAGAGAGCGGGAGTGGTGGAGAAGGCATAACAAGCAGGACAGTCAACAATTTAGTAAAAAAAAATGCTGGATTCAGTTTATTATGCTTTGTATTATTATTTCTCTTTTTGTTGACAGTATAACCACCTTGCTAGAGATGGGGCCAGAGTAAACTCACTGCCCACAGATCAAATTTGAGTGAACTCAGATTGCCTGGTGGTTTCATATCCACTGATGATTGATTCTTCCCTGGGTGCCTCCTCTGCCCTGTCCTGGCAGGTAATGTATCCTCTGGACCTTTACCAACACTCTCTACCAACTCGAAAGCTGGCCTGGCACATTAATCTGTATTTTCCAAGGAATATTTATTAATGTAGTTTCTGTTTGGGTAATTATTGAAATTATGTCCCTGAGAAGGTATGTGATGATGGTAAATAATAACAATCACCTCGCTGCAACATGCTCTGTTTCTATTATGGGTAGGGATTTTGTGCAATTTACTAAGAATTGTTATAAGGTAGGAGTGTTGATTAGAACTGGGAGGGAGGGTGTCCAGTTTGAATAGTTGGTTGGAGTTATCTCTATACCTAGTCAGTACTTTATGCAATACTTGGTCTTATCATTTTTAAACAGCCCTTGGAGTTGTGCTCTTTGGAGCATATTATTACATTACGATTATGTAGTTAACTTTGCTTAATTCCAGGACTTGGGCATGCCAGATAAATCCAAAGCGGAAAATCACTGCAAACTTAAAGTGCCTTTAGAGACCAAAGAGTGGGAAAGAGGTGATGGAGGCTGGTTTTTAAGGAGACGAAGATGGCATGGTGATGCCTAGGTGAGTGGTGCTATTTGCATGACCCACCCACCCACCAAAGAAGACCTGGCCATTCAAGGCATCCAGCTTTTACAGATTTATTCGATGTAAGAGTGCTGCCGAGTCTTCTATTTTCTTTCAGATGGAGTCAAACTCTATTTTAATGTAGAAATTCATAAATTTTAAAAATGACTTGTGGACCAATCAGCTTGTATTCCGAATGTAAAAGTCCCTTGATCATAGGCACCTCTTTTTCTCTACGGCAGGATGCTGTGTGAACTTGGTGGAAAGAAAAGAAAAAATTGCACAGTGCCCACGAGGGTGAGAAGAGCCGTTCTCACTTTTCCTTTTAAATCTCTGGGGAGAAATTTCAGAGAACAGTAGAAGAGCATCAGAGAAGTCTGATCCCAGAGGAGAGGAGGATGGCGGGGTATAATTCCCCAACACTAAAGACCGAGCTCAAAAACAGATGAGCTGGGTGAAGAAAGGTGGGTTTAGCCAGTGAGCTCCTGCCGGAAGGGAGAAGGTCACATCCCCCTCTGACCCTGATCAAGGACTCATCTCCCAGGCCATCTCCTGGAGCAGGTGCACCAAGTTCCTGCTTGACTGCCAAAGCGGAGCAGCTGCATTCACATCCCAACAACTCAGGGTACATCTGGGAAAGGTGCATCAGCTGGAGTTCTGTCAAGGCACAAACAAAGCAACCGAGAAAAAGCGGGATTCTACCATACTCCCTGTGAGATTCTAGGTAAGTAAACACCAAACCAATCTGGTAAGAAATGACTCTGAAGAAAGCCAAAGATACACCATTTTGATTGTTCTTTCTGATAACATGTACACTTCGACACTGCTTACCTGGACACTTCAATTCCCAGATTTAGCTTTTGCAGAAAGAGTTCACAGTAGAAGGAGCACTGGAGACTGAGTAACCAAGAAGGGGCTGGTTCTATCTACTTTGCACCAGAGATACAGCAAAGTTCTCCCGGTCTCTGCTCCGTTCTCTCTGGAGTTGCTTTCTGAGACACCAGGGCCCACACACCACTCTCCACAACCCACACATGTACATACAACTTCACCTCAATGCTCGCAGAAGTTTCTCCACGCTCAAATCCTGGGAGACACGAAACTAAATACAGCTCCTAACTGGCCAGAAAGATGACCACATGATCACCCCCAACCCCCTCCAGGGACAGAACCTGCTGCTCGACTACCTGCGCATCTCAGCCGAGTCAAAGCAAAATCCAAAAAACAACCAAATAAACTAAGAAAGAGTGGTTCTAAAACCCAGGAGATGCCTGGGACAATTTTACTAGAAGAAAGATGAGTTCACCAGGAATCAAAGTATATCATTGACTCTGACGAAGCTATGGCGCGGTGCACTGAGGAAATCTCACACAATCAAATATTACATCACATTTCGATAACGTGGCAGGGACGTGGATCATAGGGAGTGCTGCATGCTGGAGCACACAGGAAGTCCTGGATTCAGTACTTGAGCACTACACAGTCCCCCAAGCCCTGC
Source organism: Cryptotis parvus (assembly GCA_021461705.1). Lineage (NCBI taxonomy): Eukaryota > Metazoa > Chordata > Mammalia > Eulipotyphla > Soricidae > Cryptotis > Cryptotis parvus. Next base: position 3,846 of record JAJIBD010035193.1, read on the forward strand.
GGTGGGAGGCATTGGAACAATGTAGACCCTCACACAGTGATGGCAGCTAAAGACACACAACAAAACAAGACACCATGTCCAAATTTGCAAAAGCAAACTATGTGTACAGTGGAACAGTAGAGAATGAGGTGGATTGAATGCGGTAAGACATTTCAATAACAAGGTTTTCTTTTAGAAATAAGACCTCATTCCCATGACTGTTCAGGAATGGTTTTGAGGCTCTTTATGTTTTTGGAGCAAGCAGATGCCCTTGGCTCTACTAGCATGAGATAGGACACTATGGAGACATTACTAGTGCCTGCTCGAGGCAATCGATGATGAACAGGAAGACAAGTGATACGTGGTCTTTTATAGAAGCCTTAGAGATAGTACAGGGGGTTAGAGTGCTTTCCTGGCATGTGTGCCCCATTAGTTCAAATCCCACATTTAGTTCCCCACCTAGCGCAACTGGGGGGTCACCTGCTAGCAACAGAAATAGCTCCTAGGCACCCCAGGTATGGATCCCCACATCAAAATAAGAAATATAAAACAGCTGAGAGTTTTGTTTACATCTTTGAAACTCCCAAATGACAAGACATCACTGAGCAGATTCCTAGCAGCCCCTGAGATTAGTTAGACCTGAATTGAACTTTTTTTTGGTGACAGGCCCCTACCATGGCTGCACATTCAGTCACCTGATGAAGTCTGAGAAGATGCTGCTGCCTTGAGGGACTGACAGATAATACCAATGTGAAGGTGCTTGCCTTGAACACAGTTGGTCCAGCTCAATCTCCGGCATCACCATGAGTGATCCCTTAGACACAGAGCCAGGAAGTAACACCTGCACACCACTATGGGCATACGGAAGTAAACAAATACGAAATATTACTATGCCACATCACCAGCTTAATGATCCTAATGCAATCTGTTGGGATTGGAAGAGTTTTCTAGTTTGTTTCATTTCTTACACATTGCTCAGGGACCATATATGATGCCTGGGATTTCAACCTTAGGCAAAGGCAATGCAAGACAAGCAAATTAACTTCTGGGCTATCTCTCGGGCCCAACTACTCTTAAAGTGTTTTTTTCCCTCTCTGTACCTCTAAAGTGTTTTTTAATGGTCCATTCTTCAAGCAGACCCGCTTACAGTAGCATCCCACATGTCTCAATATCCCAAAGCCCCAGGAGCAGTGCACAACAATAGGAACGAGCCTCAAGTGGGCAGAAATTTTCTCATTAAAAGCACTTTGGGTGTCCCTGCCTTTTGTGTTCTTTTTCTTGCTACAGCCACACTCCTGGTTCCCAGTTTGGTGTTCCCTTTTATGTGCAATAAAGGGCCACAGCAGAAGCAAGCAAGGCCCATTCAGACAACCCATTTCCTGGGTCCTTCTTCTCCCGAAAACTGTGTGACCCAGTGGTCTGGACTAGAAGCTCATGTTCATGGCTCCAGCACTTGAGATCAGTAAACCAGCGGCTTGTCAGTGAGCTAAAGGTGAAGGGATTTGCTCTGGAACTAAGAGGAAATAAGGGCTCCATAATTAGGTGCCAGGCACTGCTTTCGAGCAGGTAACATAGGCACAATTTCAACAAACTGCACCTTATCTCTACTTTACACACGAGAAACTGAGATATCAAAGGTTTTAATAATGGACCCAAAATCCATGTTACCAAGTGCTATAGGTCAGTATTCAACTTCCACAGCCTGGCCAGGCCCTGGACTAACCTCTTTCTCTCCATGATAGGAAGGCCATGGTTTAAAAGGAATGTTGTGCACTTTGCCAGAGAGCCACCTAGAAGGGCCATTCACCTTGCCCAAAGGAAGCTCTTCCCCCCACCCCCACCCCGCTTCTCATTAGAAAGAATCTGGTGGCCATTTTCAACCCAGTGGCCTTTCAAGATTAGTACACAGGGTTCACACCTTCTTTCAACCACTGGCTCAAATGACGATGAAGATTAAAGCTTCCCAGGGAGAGGAAGGGGAGGCAGAGAGGATGGATATTTGCTACTTCAGGTCTTAATATGTTGATGCAAAAAGAGAGTTCTTGGTTTTTTTCTCCTCCCTCCTCCTTCTACTCCCTCCTGCTCGTATTAAAAATAAATTTTTTGTTTGAGTGTCTACAAAAACCTGGTTCTAAGGGGGCTTCCCTCCTAGCCCTGAGCATGGCGCCATACTCACTCTGTGCTTAGGGAGTCCTCCTGGTTCTGTGCTTCAGGATCTACTCCACTAGTTATGTATCCGGGATCACTTCTGACTCTGTGCTCAGGGATCCTCTCCTATCTGTACTCAGGGTCACTCTTGGCTCTGTGTTCAGAGCTCACTCCTGGATCTGTGCTCCAGGGATGACTCCTGACTCTGTGCTCAAGGATTCACTCCTGGCTCTGTGCTCAAGGGTCCACTCCTGACTCTGCTCAGTGAGCCATATGTGGTGCTGGCAATCAAACCAGGATCAGAAAGAGATATTCTCTTTCACCACCACCTCTAATTTCTCTTTGCTATAAAGCTGTCTTACCTTTCCAGGTTTGCAAAAATTTCCTTCTCTCTCAGCCACAATCCTGATCAACTCACTTCCAGCTTTCTATCTCGGCCTTTTCTCCTAATAAAGGGTGGAGAAAAGCATTCTCTGATTGAAGAATGGCAATTCCAGGGAGAGGGGTTCAATTTTCTACTAAAATTCACACTGGGATGCCCAGGTTTGGTTGTGGGTCCTCCGATGGCAGGGAATCAAACACACAGGAAAACCCTGAGCAGCTCTGCATGTCCCTCACCAAGGAGGGTTTGGAGAAATTCACCAGGAAGGTGAGAGAGGGGAGCCGAGCCTGTGAGGAGATTCAGAACAAAGGCACCTTAAGAACAAGGGATGTCCTCTTGAGCCAATGACTATGATGACATTTAACCCTCTTTAAAAAATCTATTTCCCTGTACCACAAAGAAAAAGCTACTAAGTGACCCTTGTGGCTTCCTGATTGAGCAAGGGGAGGGGAGGGCTCTAATGAATTGCTGGGACTGATGCAGAGAGCACAGCCCCGTTCACAATTCTCCATGTGCCTCAGAGAACTTTGGAAGAAATGGAGCAAAAATGTGAACACTGAATTTAGGAAAATCTCAGGGAAGGCGAATCCCGCAGTCGGCGATGCGGTGAGGGGTGATGAGCCAATGTTATTGAATTTCAAAAAAGACAAGCCATCTCGATTATTCTTTTAGTGACACGAGCTTTTCTCCAACAATGGCTCTGCCAAGGCACTAATCTCTTTGCGAGTTACCACCATTATCTGGGAGCCCAGACAAAAGCAGCATTTTTAAATCATCTTGATACTAGCCAGCGCTGAACCATTTTCAGCTCTATCCAAACCCTTCACATTTTTATCCTCCAACCTTAGCTTTTTTAAATGCGATTTTCCATTCTATCAACGTTGCCCATCATCTTTGCCCATTTTAAAGATTTTTTATTCTTTCCGGGGCCCAGCCTCAGCCAGTCTCGATTTATTGCTAAAGACAGCTTGATGCTATCCAAGAAAAATAAGTCCACTCAAAATGAAGGCAAAAACAATGGGGCATTTACTATTTGATACAGAAGATATCTCTGAAGGGTCATTTCTGGTCCTTTTCACGTGTTTGTGCTCTCTGTGTCTGTGGACCAGCTTAAGCCCCAGAGAACACAGCTCTTGTGGGGTGAACTGGCTGTGGTAAATTTGGGGTGCAGTGACCCAGAATGAGGGCATAGGGAAGCCACTGCGGTGTCTCTGGATGCATCCAAGTCCCCCGGCAGTAGAAAATTGCAGTGTTAGGAACTCAGCAAGGATTTGGGTTGAAAGTCCATGTCCACTTGTCAATTTAGAAGAACTCACCTTGGATTAGAGTGAGGGAGCAATATAACGCGGTACTGGAGGATGAAGAGCAAGGACTAGGACTGATGAACTCCTAGCAAACTAAGCGGCACCAGGGTGGATCACAGATTGCGGCACTTTCTCTGACCTTGAATCACTGCAGAGTTGGTCTTGTCCTCCCACTGCAAGGGATCTCTATCAGTGCTCAGACTTGTATGTTTTTCCCAGGAAATGTAAGAACATCTTGTCTGTAAAAGCAGTGGTCAAGCAGGGGATCGGGATGATGTAAGGAAACTGTAGCCCAAACACTGTAACACGTGACTCCTCTTCTCCACCACCCAGATTACAACAGAACATAGTGAATCTGCTATTTCCGCTCATGCAGTCCCTACACCATGGATTTTCCTCATCTTCTCCTCAGATCTTCCTATCATTTGCCAAGTTAGCTATTGGACAGGACAGGGCACTGAGCTGGCACCCCTGGAACTAGGTTTGTGCCATTGTTTCAAATAGCTGGAAACAATGAACCACGACAGTCCAAGGTGGGGAGCTAGTAAGATAAAATACTCTCCTCTCACTCCTCCATGCTCTGCCCAAGATTCAGTTGTCATGGTGACCCCGAGAGGCCAGTCACTGCTGAAAATCGTCCACTTGGTCACGCTGCTTCAAAGGTGATCGTCTCACTTCCCTGCCTCACCCACTCTCTCTCCCTCAGGCTTCATCTTTGGTGCTTTATCATAAAAATAACAAAATTAATGAGCCCTATTGCAGCCAACCAGGGACCTTCCCACCCACAGTATGGAGGAAGGCATTTCCCAAGTTTAGATGACACTTTTGATCTTTTCTATCTTCCATTTTCTTTTTTTTTTTTTTTTTTTTTTTCTTTTTTGGGTCCACACCCGGCGATGCTCAGGGATTACTCCTGGCTCTGCACTCAGGAATCACTCCTGGCAGTGCTCGGGGGGACCATATGAGATACCGGGGATCGGTGCCCTGCCGGCATGGGCGAGCCGGAGTGCAAGGCAAGCGCCCACCACCCGCTGGGCTTATCACTCCGGCCTTGTCTTCCATTTTCATGGTGTTGCCTTTCACTGTTTAATAGGACTGCATTCACTCCAGGCACCAGAACTTTGCACCCAGCGTGTTCAAACTCTGAGAAGACAAAGGGGGTGATGCTGCTTGGACTCCTGAGGTGATATTGTCCATATCTCACTGGCTGATGTCACATCTCATTGGCTGTTGTCACATCTCATTGACTGATGTACATCTCACTGGCTGATATTACATTCCGTTGGCTGATGTCACATCTCATTGGCTAGAATTGCACCCCATGCCCATCGAGTACTAGGAACTGAAGTTTTGGGTGTGGAGAGGACTCCTCGTCCCCTAAATTCCAGTCCTGCTTAAATTGAAAAATGGAAAGGAAGGAAGGGAATGGCCCACCATAATGGTAGTTATGTCAAACAATGAACCAACTCAGACTCAGAAGATTCTTCTTTACTCTTGACTCTAGAAGCTAAAACATCCAAGAATTCATTCCTCAACATCCTTTGCATTTTGTTGGGGTGTGGGGGTGGGCCATATATTTCAAGAGGCCCTTTTATATAACAAAAGTCTTTACGCAGGTTGCTGCTAGATCACTCCTGGATAGTAAATAAAGACACAGCATGAGACTATTACTCATGAACAATAGAAATGGGATCCAGGAGGACTGGCACATGGTTGGAAGCTTGTCAAAAGTGAGGGAAAAGGGGGAGGGGGTTAGAATAGAGAAGGGACCCATGACGACCAGTAAGAAATAATCACTCTGGAAAGAAGTGAGGTGATAAAATGAGGTAAAGATACACACTATAAGTTTACAGTGAACCAAAATGACCAAAAGGATGGGGGAGAAGGAAGAGGAGAAGGAGGAGAGAGGAAGAAAGGAGGAGGATAAAGTGGAAGAGAAAGAAAGAGGAGGGGATGGGGAGAAGAGGAAGAGGAAGAATAAGAGGAAAATAGAAGATGAAGAACGAAGACAAAGACAAAGAAGATGAAGAAGGCGAAGATGAAAGTGAAGAAGAAGAAAGATGAAGAAGAAGAAGAAGAAGAAGAAGAAGAAGATGATGATGATGATGATGATGATGATTATGATGATGATTAAAGGGATGGGTGCTGGAATATTGTATGACTGGGGCTTAAATGTGAACAACTTTGTAACTGTTTGTCTCACTGTGATTTAATAAAAAATTAAAATTAAAAAGGAAGTAAAATAATGTGTAAAGATCTTTCTTCTCTCTTCCTCTATCTCTCTTTGTACTCTCTTGCTCCCAGACTCCTCCTTGACCCTCCTTTCTTATCTGTAAACTCAGCCTCTAAGGACCTGGTCCTTGAAGTTTTGGCAGCCATTTTGCAATCACGGGACATTATGCCTCTGCAGGAAGTACCAACAATTTACTAAAGATGTAGCAGAACAACAATTGGCCCTCTTGATTATATTCTTCATATAAAAGTCAACTAAAATTGCTTTTCTCAGAGTTTTTAAGCAATATAGGCTTTTTCTTTTCAATTTACTTATTTATTGGTTTGGGGCAATACCTGGTAGTGGTCAAGGATCACTCTAGCTATCTCAGGGTTGATTCTGGTGGTGTTCCAAGGACCCTACTTGGGGCTAGGAGGTGAACCAGGATCACCTACCTGCAAGGAAGTCCTCTATCCCTGTACTCTCTCCATCCCTCACTTTCTCATCCTTAACATTATTATTTTCATAATATATTATGCATGGCTGAAAAATCTCCATAAGCGATAAAGGAACCAAGAGAGCTTGCCAATTCTGGGAAAGATTCCTCGACATCACAGACATTTAGGCTATTCCCCTTTCCTGACTTGCTGTGATTCCAAGGTCATCACTGCAATTACCATGTTCAGTTAAACAAAGAGTTCTTCAATTTCCTTCATGGCAGAAAAACAAATGCGGGCTACAGCTGTGGAGACTGCAATGTAGGATTACGGCCTGGAACAGTGAATTAGGACTAACTGATCCCCAAAGTTCTTACAACTTTGAACTCTCTGACCTAACTCCTTTATGCTGTTCCTTTTTACATGGGGCTGGGGAGATAACACTGTAGGTAAGGTATGTGCCTGGCACACAGCTGACTCTTACTCAATCCCTGGCACCACATATGGTCTCCTAAGCCCTGCTAGAGTATTCAAACCAGCAGTGAGCCCAAAACACTGCTGGAGTTTATTGAAACAAAACAAAACAAAATAAAAAGCCTTTTTTAAATGTATGGACCATGCCAAACTGCCATAGTGTGATTCAAATGGGAGGAAAGGAAAACAAATTGCAGCTCATTCAATTTTTTCCTAGTCTATTTGGAAAGTAGGATTTCCAAACTCAATTCCCACTTAGCAGATGGAGTTGGAGATTCTTTGCTAGTCCAAACGGTCTATCCCATTCTTCTTGGGAGTGTGGAAGTGGATATGCCATGTGTGAAAGGTCCATTTCAGTCTAACGTGTTTTAATCATGTTTCCTGGGCTTATAGCTAATAAACCTCTCGTTTCTAGTTTCTGTGTACAGTAAAAAACACATGGAAGAAGCTGGCGGACTCTATTCTTCAAGGTAGCTTAGCACCCCAAAGTTCTTCACATTAGTCACATGTAAGGTGGAGTTACGTCCATCATTTTTAATTTATTTTTTATTTTATTACACGACTTTTAGACATACAATTGCAAGATACTCATGCTCAAGTTTTGGTTCTACAGTGTTCCAACACCCATCCCTCCATCCGAACCCATCTCCATCACCAATGTTCCTACCTCCCTCCCCCTCCGTACCCCAACTACTTGGCGGGTTCTGCACATATTTTCTCTCTCTCTATCTCTCCCTCCTGCCTATCTTTCCTACACACATAATAGGAATTGGTACATTAAAGGACATAACTGTTTCCACTAGGTCGATTGACTGTGTGGCCACAAGTAGCCGTGCGACTTAGGGGCCTAATGGTCAGTGTCCGGACAGTGAAAATGGTGAGTATTGGGTGAGTCTCATCCAGCTGTTTCCAGGACCCCGAGAGGTGATGGGCCAACACCCAAAACCCATCTGTCCCCCTGGGGGCCTCATGGTCAACTGAGCTAGGTGAGAGCAGAATTCCAGTTCCTAGCTGCATCTGAGGCTCTGCGTACTATGGCTGGTCACCACCCCAGGGCAGCTCCTGTGTGGGGCCACCAGGCTCAGACAAAATGGAGAGGAAGGCCCCCAGCTCCATCTGAGAATTCCCAGTGCTTCCCGCTTCTGGGGCTACCTGGGCTCAAGCTTCGTTTTGCTCTGTTAATCTGGTTAGCCCCCACCCGGGTGGCTCCCATGCTGCAGCATCCAGAAGCGAAAATGGCCGGCTAATGTGGTGAGCGAATCTCATCCGCTGCTTCTAGGATCCACAGGGGTGATGGGCCTACACCAAAACACCATCTGTTACAGTACATAATTACAGAAATTTTCTTTGGCAAAAGTAGCAGAAAATGGAAGATTAAAAAATTGAACAATGACCTAGGTGAAATCAGAAATCTTTTCAATGGTAGGTATGATATTTAAAGTTTTTATGCCTGGAAGGTGGGTTCTAGCCCTGGCCTGCCATCCCAGCCAACCCTCAAAAGCCAGAGGAACCCCACACCATGAGGGCCGCCATTTTCAACATCCGGACTCCACAGCTTGTCAGAGCTCTACCCAGCAGAAAAGCTGATCTTTCCCTGTCTCGCGTGGCGCTTTGTGGCTGCACTATTCATCAATAAATGCGAGATGAGAGAGGCTACTACAAGAGTATCCCATCTGCATGGCAGAGCCCAGCAAGCTACCCATATCGTATTTGATATGCAAAAACCAGTAACAATTATAGACCTCATTCCCATGACCTGAAGGAATGGTTTGATGCTCTTCATGTTCTAGAGTAAGTAGATGTCCTTAGGCTACACTAGCATGTGACATCACGTATGGTGATGTTACTGGTACCCCTGAGCAAATCAATGAACAATAGCAAAACAAGTGATACAGGAGAATATAACTCTTGTTCAGAAAATGCTCCCAGTGCTTGGCTCTTATGGACCAAGTTCTTGGGAAGGGGAAAAGGAGGAGGGCAGGCAAGCAGAGAAGAAAATTAGTTATCCTCTGGCTTCATGTGATATAATAATTAGTCACTTTATAGGTATTATCAAAGTAAATTTTTTTCATTCAGAATGTCTTCTTAAATTACTTAACGGATAGTATAGATTTTCCCAATTTAGGGACATAAACTTTTTTTTTTAAATGTAGATTTCCTTCACTCTTCGCTCACCCATAACTCTTCAATCCCTTACCTCCTAGGAATTATCTCTTTATCCTTTTGGAGTGCATATCCACCCAGAAGTGTTTCTGTGCATTCTCATAAACAGACTTATTCTTAATGAATAGATAAATTCTCTCTGTTTCATCTATGCTAAGTTCACTTTTGTTTTTCAAGTTTTCCATTGAAATAAGGATGCATTTTTAAATAAAAATGTCTTGGGTGGTAGCGAGTGAGTCATATAAAATAATGGCATGTCCTAAAATCAGTGCATTTTAGAATAACACAATCCGTCGTTTCACGGCTTTTTGCTGAGATCAAGTCCGGAAGTAATACAATCTGGCACGAAACATTTACCAGATTAGGTGGATGTTATGATTGGTAATCATAATCCAGCTACGGCTGGTGTGGTTGTGGCGGCGGTAACTGCTGTGGCAGCGGCTGGGCCTGGCGTCCGCGGGTAGTGGGGATGGGGGCGAGTTGGAGCCCCCGGCTGCGGCCACGGAGATTACTGTGAGTGCGGGGGTTACTGTGAGTGCGGGGCGGGCATGAGCTTGCGGAGGCCGGGATGAAGCCCGAGTGCAGCAACCCAGACTCTCAAACTTCATTAGCTTCTTTTATTTTTTTTTTTTTTTTTTTTTTTGCTTTTTTGGTTCACACCCAGAGATGCTCAGGTGTGAAGCATGCTTTGGTTCACTTCTGGCTCTGCACTCAGGAATTACTCCTGGCGTGCTCGGGGACCATATGGGATCCCGAGGATCGAACCCAGGCTGGCACGGGCCGGCTGCGTGCAAGGCAACGCCTCTACCCGCTGAGCTATCGCTCCGCTCTCAAGTTCACTCTTACACTCTGCTCAGAAGCTAATGAAGGGGCCGGAGCGATAGCCCAGCTGGTAGGGAGCGTTTGACTTGAACTTCCTGGCTTCCATCCCTCGGCATCCCCATATGGTCCCCCGAGCACCACCAGAGTAATTCCTGAGTCCAGATCCAGGAGTAACCCTGAGCGTCACCGGTGTGACCCAAAAAGCAAAAAAAAAAAAAATGAGCTTGAAGGAAAGTAAGACACCTGGGCAGAAAATGTTTCAGCCTGAGTTGGCAGCAAATAGGACTTGGCCGGAGATGAAGAAACCACTGCCAGCAAACCTGTGGCGGCTGGTCATTCCTGCTCTGCCCACCTTCCTAAAATAGAACATGTACCTACATTATCACCGCCCTTACTTCTCAGCTGTGAAAGCTCTTGACCTAGAATGTGGCCTTCTCGACAACTGCTGGTTGTTGGTCCCAGTGGATATTCTGCTTTTGAACAACTCAGAGAACCTCTGAGAGTTTTCATTCCTGTGCCATCGGAGAATTCAGCATTCGCCAGAATTCTGTTTCTTTACTACGGCAGAGCCTGGCAAGCTACCGTGGTGGGTTCGATATGCGAAAACAGTAACAATAATGGATCTCATTCCCAACGAATGGATATGTTACTGGGCCCGCTCGAGCAAATCAATGAATAACAGGAAGACAAGTGATACAAGTGAAGTGATATGATTGTGTAAATGCCCTGGGACAGCTGTCAGTATGTCTGTGCTGGCCCCATAAATTCTGCTCCCATAGGAACCTCTCGTTGAAGAATGTTCCTGACTTTACTTAGCCCTCCCCCCTACAGATGGACTTTCTGAAGATTTCCATATCTTCCCTGTTGGGAAACGGGCTGCAAGGACCATCCCTGTCCTCAAAGTGTGGGTTCCAGGAGTACTTTTGAGATGAGATTCTCATCTTGAGTTTGTGTCCTAACACTGCACATCAGGGAAAATATAACTATCCAGAGCTCAGCTAGACCCACATTCAACCCGCCTCCCAGCAGCCATGTTGAATGACTCAAGGGAGTTCAAACTGGCCACTTAGGTCAAGGCTTTGAAAACACAAGCCAGGCTTTGTAGGCTGCACTTCTGTCTGTGTTACAATGGCTCACCTTAGTCCAGGCAGCCAGAAAGAAGTCCTTAGCAATGAGCAGTAAGTAGATCTGTCATCTGTATCCTAATAAAACTTTATTCACAAGTGCCCCTGGTCTCAGTGAATGGTCCTTCCTGGAGTTGTTCTGGGCCCAACTCGGAGAATTTTCTAGAGCAGCCCTGGCCAGCCCACTCTCCTCTAGGGATCCCACTCTGCACACATGAGACAGTCTATCTCAGCTCTGGAGTTACGGTGTAAATACAATCACAAAATATGTTTTAAGGACGTGGGTGAGTGAGAAGGAAAGCTTGAGTATGTGACTAACTCCAAGTTTCTGCTGCCAGAATAAACGCAATCCACATCGGCCCGTTAGTGAGAATGAACCATGCGGCTGCCTGAAAGCCTCTAGCAGGTACACAAATGTGGCAGCTATTGAGCATGTGTTCCCTCTTCTCTGGGCAAGGAAAGGTCCCATTGAGGCAACACACAAAAGCAAGAGCGTCAGACTCTCCACCACTGACTGCTCTTTCACATAGAAGCTAGAGCACTCCAGAACCCAGACTGACTTCTAGCAAAATCTCCCCAGTCAGCACTGGACACCAACAGTGTCGATTCCATTGCAGGGGCCAGGCTGAACACATGTCCCCATCAGAAGAGATGCCTTTGGCCAGACATAGGTCCTGGGACAGCAACACATGTAATAATAGGAATCTTTCCTATTATTTATGCCACTGATTCCATGCAACAGCAGTTCTACTACCTGCAATGGGAACACAGCCAGAGAGGTGTTGATAAAAACCATCACAGCAAGATGGAGAAAGTCAGACTCATTAATATTAAGGGAGAACAAACCCATAAATAAGAGATTATCAAGAGCAATAAGAGAGTCCCTTCTCCAACTTCTAACAAATCCCCCTGTGCAAAGCTCTGCTGGTTCCCCAAGCAGGCTCCCTGGCAGCCAGATGTAGATTAGGAAACTTGGGGAAAGACATTGATATGCAGAGCAAGGAGCTGGCAAAATAATTAGAGCTGGGAGCCTCCCCAGGTCCTGCGGCTTATTGAGAAATCACCCAAATGTAGAATCACAGGGTCCAGACAGCACAGATTATGCAACGTCCTGACCCTTGAAAAGAACCTGGGAACAGTGGAGGGGCCATAATTTGCCCCCCCAACTCCCACTCCACCATGAAGTCCTCCAGCCAACAGTTACAGGCCATTGTCCAGGATGCTGCATTTTCTGGCACCTGAGACCTTCCCACTCTGCCCAGTGAGGTACCGACCAGCCTCCTGCCTCCTAACTCTAAGACTAAGTCATCTCTGCCATTCTCCCTGGCGGTTGTTAGGCTGTCACTCGACATAGAGTCTCCAGGAAAAGTAAATGTAGAAAGTTTATTAGAGCTCAGTGCTGAAGACCCTCAAGCCAAAGAGACTCAGAGAGCCAGCACTGAGGGCTCGCAAGTCAAGGAGAATAACCTGGAGTCAGCAGAAAATAAGAGTCCAAGCATTAGAGACCTCGGCGCTGAAGACTGAGGGCCCACACGCCTTAGAGACTCCCCCTCCCCGTGCCACTGAGATGTTTGCATTTTCTACACTCTGAGGGTTACAGACGCAGGATGAGTTTTGTACTCCTGCTATTATCTAAGCCAAAGAGAAACAAATTGGGCAGTTAGTTCCATCTGACTTTCTGACCTTCTAATTTTCCAAGTATCAGGCCACAGGATCAGGTGCAAACCTCAAAACAGTCATGAAGATTCTCATCACTCACATCCTCCTTGCCCCAATTTCTGGTAACATCCTGTTATTTATTTCCCAGTGTCCTGTCACTTATGTTTGTGATCTTCGGGCCTGTAAAGTTTTTCTTGAACTCATGACCCAGAGGCACAAAATGGAGTCTAGTGCTTCAAAGACGGACTCACCGTGGTTCTGACCAGCGTTTCAAGGTGATCCCAACACAGGTGCCCCTGTAGGATGCGGCTAGGTACAATAATCACGTTCTATTAAGCTGCTAATAATTCAGTTAACTAAGAAATTCATGCCATGGGGACCCACTGGGGCTTTAGCCCAGGAAGCCCTCAACAACTCCATGGCTGGCTAAGACTGTAGGGTCAAGAGAGATTTGCTGATGGCAGTCAATGAAAGGTGTCCAAAAATATACCCTTAGTTGGGCCGGAGCAATAGTCCAGCAGGTAGGGTGTTTGCCTTGCCGCGGCCGGCCCGTGTCGGCCCGAGTTTGATCCCTGGCATCCCATATGGTCCCCTGAGCACTGCCAGGAGTAATTCCTGAGTGCAGAGCCAGGAGAAACCCTGAGCATTGCTGGGTGTGACCCAAAAAAAGGTAAAAAAAAAATATATATATATATACATACCCTTAGTGGGCTGGAAGAGAGGCAGGAGTGAGGAAGGAAAAGAAAGGAAGCCAGCAGAGAAAGAGTGGGGCGAGTTGAGCAGGAGGTGGAGGGAGGGGTAATAGGGAGAGAGGGGCAGGAACAGGGGGGTGCAGAGAGGAGACCAAGGAAGTGGATGTGGGTTAACCTAGGAGGAGGTTTGGGGAGTCAGAGAAGGAGCAAGAGGAGAGGCAGCCAGACAGGTGAAGGAGAGACTGGACGGACACAGCAAAGCACAGAGATGCCCATCGCCCCCTACCGCTCTCCATGATGAATTAGAGGCTCTGAGTCAAGAAGAATGCAGCCGAAGCTAAGTGGTACCAGGAAGGAAAAGATAGTCCCAATCGCCCCAAAGAGAACCCACACTCTACTGAGAACCCCTCAGCATAATGACTGAAAGAGCTGCCTGATAGAGATATGGAAGGAGAAA
>JAJIBD010035194.1:0-27374 GCA_021461705.1 Cryptotis parvus
CAATCGATGATGAACGGGAAGACAGTGATACAATGAATGAGGGCTCTTTTACATTACATATATATTTATTTCATTTTCATTTTCATAATTTCATTACCATTCTCACTAGTTTTGATTTGTTTCCTGATAGAGTGATAATGAATACATTTTCACATGTGTATTTGCCAGTATACATATTTAAGCCATTTCCATCGAAATCCCCATGACATTTTTAAGGTATTAGAAGAATCACTACTAAAATGTTCATTTTAATATGAATCCCCATGAATAACCAAAGCCTTTCTGAAAAAAAATGAAGAAATTAGGAGGCACTACATTTAAAATTATAGTGATCAAAAATAGCATGGTGCTAGTATAGTGATTAGCTAATAGATCAGTGGTTCAAATCTGAGACCTCAGTGATAAAGTGACAGATCTCAGATACATTGGAAGATAATGTATGGTAAAGGAGTAAGGTTTATGAAGTAGATCCAGGAGTCTCTTCACCACTGATGATGGCAAAATATATACTCATTTGTCAAAAAAAAACCCACCAGAATCAATATAATACCATCACAAAAATTAATTCATAGTGAATTAAAGACATATATTATAGATTAAACACCGTGAAGATATTGATGAAAACAGAAATATCTCAAAACTATCCTCAATAACATGATTTTACTGGAGAAGAGTAAAAGCCTAAGGAAATAAATGGTACTATAAAGCTGAAAAGTTTTTGCCTGGCAAAAGAAACTATGGTTAAAATTAAAACATGTACTCATTGGGGTATTCAATACTATTAGAGTATTGTATGTACTGAATACATACAATATTTCTGATTCAAAACAAAAATCCAAAATATATAAGGCACTCACAAAGTTCACCAACAAAATAACCAATAAGCCCCATTGAAGAATGGGGAGATGAGGGACTGGAGAGATAATGCAGCAGGTAAGGTGTTTTTGCTTGCACATAGCTGACCTAGGCTTGATCCTTGGTATATTATATGGTTCTCCCAGCACTCTTAGAAGGGATTCCTGAGTGCAGAGTGAGAAGTAACCCCTGATCATCTTTACTGTGGTGCCCAAAAAAGCAAAACAAAAAGGAAAAATGGGGAGATGAACAAATAGTTCCACAAAGAAAACATACAATTAAAATTTAAGTTAGTTTAAATATAAGTACACTGAAATTTTTGGTGTTTAAAAGTATTATCAAACTCTGATTTCTATCACTAAATCAGAAATTATAATTTTAAGTACAAGTTTTTAAAAAATTTTAGGCTTACATTCTAACAGCTATTCATTTAAACAAATTACATTTTAAAAAAATTTATACCACTGTGAGATATGCAATTAATTGCAAAGATGTTCATCCTTGGGATTCAGTCATACAGTGTTCTAGCACCCATCCCTCCACCAATGCCCATTTCCCACCACCAATGACCCTTGATTCCCTCCCCAGTCTGGCTTCTATGGCAGGCACTTTACCTCTTCTCTCTCTCTCTTTCTCTCCCTCTCGCTCCTTCTTCTCTTACACATTGTGGCTTGAAAAACACACATTTAGAGGTTATCATGTATATCCCTTTGCCTACATTCAATGCTCAGTTCTAGGCTGGTATTATCATTTCCAACAATTATTAGTACACTTTTTCTTTCTCTGTCTTACCTAACCTCTGAGTCCCACGATCTTGCAGTAGATTCTACCCACTGACAAGATCTCCTGATCCGTGGTTTACCTTTGGATATTGGGGTCATACTATTTTTTTATTCCACAAATGAATGAAGTCAATCTATATCTGTCCTTTTCCCTCTGGCTACTTTGACTCAGCATGATCCTCTCCATGTGCATCCATTTATAGGGGAAATTTCATAACTTCGCCTCTCCTAACAGCTGCATAGTATTGCGCTGTGTAGATGTATCACAGTTTCTTTATCCAGTTGTCTGTTTTCTGGCACGCTGGTTGTTTCCAGATTCTGGCTATTGTGAATAGTGCTGCTATGAACAAATGGTGTTTCTGCTGTCTGTTTTTGGCCTCCCAGGGTGTATTCCCAGGAGTGGTATGGCTGAGTCAAATGCAAACTCAATTTCTAGTTTTTGGAGGAATGCCCATATTGTTTTCCAAAAGGGCTGTTCCAGTCAACATACCGTTATTCGTTGATTTGCTCGAGCGGGTGCCAGTAATATTTCCATTTGACCCTATCACGTGCCAGTGTAGCCCAATGGCATCTGGTTGCTTCAGGAATACAAAGAGCCTCAAATCGTTCGCTCAGGGTCTTGACGAAGAAGTCTGACCATCTTGTAGGTGGGCGGCCATGTGATCTTTTGACATCCCGTGGGATCCAGTTGGTAACGGCTCTAGTCCAGCGGTCATATCCAAATCGCATTACATGTCCAGCCCATCTGATTTTTGATGCCTTGACAAATGAGACAGCGCCCCTGACTCTGGAACAGCGATGGAGGTTGGAGCTCTGGTTTCCTTCTTTCACTTGAGTGAGGCATGGTATTCCAAGCATAGTTCTTTCGATTCCTCTTTGGGAAACCCGAATAGCATTCTCATCCTGCTTTTGTAGGGCCCAGGTCTCTAACGCGTATGTTAACGCAGGGAGAATGGTAGAGTTGAAGAGATGTGCCTGGAGCTGGAGTTTCTTTCTCTTTATAGCTATTTCTTCGATGCTTTTGAAGGCATTCCATGCTGTTTTTTTCCTCCTATGCAGCTCAGGTTTTAGGTCGTTCATCATGTTGACTTCTCTACCTAGGTACACATAACTGCTGCATTCAGAGATGTTTGTTCCATTGAGAGTGAATGGGGCCTCTTGAACTAGTTCATTTTTCATGAACATAGTTTTGCTGAGATTCAGCTGTAGACCTATCTTTCCACTTTCTTGGTCAAAGTCAGCCAACATTTGTGCCGCTTGGCTAATGTTTGGTGTTATTAGAACGATGTCTTCTAATTAAGACATCATTAAGATCTATTAAGATTATTATATTAGACATCTATTAAGATTATTAGATATCTATTAAGATTAATATTAGATTAATAATTATATAAAGATTCTTTATAGAATCTTAGACATCTATTTAGATTATTATACTTAATAAGAGAAACTGGCTAGAAGTTTACATACATGATTTTAAGTAAGTTTCTCTTATACACAAATTTAAGACTTTACCTTCATAAGACAAGTGTGCTTTGAGCAAGTTCAAATAACACATAATAAGGTAGGTATCACCCAAGGCTTTAGTTCATATCTTACTAAACCTCAACCAAATTACTAAGAGTTTGAACTTAAGTTGCAACAACTCAGTAAACAATACTGCTGCATGGAAAACTACCACAACTTTTAGATTATAAGTTGAGCCAGCACTCGGTTATGAGATTCTTCTGCTCCAAGTAATATGACTATAGCTCCTAGAAATATTCAACGGGTATGTTACCTAGTTGAAAGGGGGAAGAAAGCAAATGTGAATGACTTGGTTACAGAAGTCAAGCTCAACTGATTCCCCTAACCCCTCAGGTTTTTCCTGGTATTTATAAATCCTGTTGGCATAGAAGTCAGTTTTCCATAAAGACACAGGAAACTAGGAAAACGCAGACCAGGAAACCTAATGGGACCTAAAAGATGTACCATAGCTCATCTATAGCACTCCCAGAACATCTCTTTTATTTCAAGTAAACATTCAAGTATTTAAGCAAATTGCCAAGGCCAGACCAGTCACATGCCAACAGAAGATAGGATAAATGGCAGAATCTTCAGACTTAAAGAGTTTATTAAAATCTTTAAAAAAAAATTAAAGAAAAAAATTCAAAAAAATTTATTAAACCATTGTGAGGGTATTATACCCTGTGCCCAGCTGATCATGAGGGCATCTGGGAGGGGAGGCGGGTTCTAGCCCTGGCCAGCCACCCCAGCAGAGTCTCACAAGAAGCGAGAGGAACCCCCACACCATGAGGGCTACCATTTTCCACATCTGGATTCCCCTCTCATCAGAGCTCCACTCAGCAGAAGAGCTGATGACAGCCCGGCTCATCACAGACCCACCCTGCAGTTGTCTTTTTTCAAACCCAGCCCAGATACGCTGATCCAGAGACTCACATACATGAGGCAGAGCTGCTACCAGCTCTCCCTGTGCCCAGCTGATCACGAGGCATCTGGGAGAGGAGGCAGGTTCTAACCCTGGCCCACCACCTCAGCTAGTCTCGCAAGAAGCCAGAGGAACCCCCCACACCATGAGGGCCACCATTTTCCACATCTGGCTCCCCTCTAGTCAGAGCTCCACCCAGCAGAAGAGCTGATCACAGCCCAGCTTGCGTGGCTGCTTTGCAGCCGCATGGTTCATCAATAAATGCTAGAGATTACAGATGACTACAAGAGTATCCCACCTGCACGGTAGAACCTGGCAAGCTACCCTTGATATGCCAAATACCAGTAACAATTATAGATCTCATTCCCATGACCTTTGAAATGGTTTGAGGTTCTTTATGTACCTGGAGCTAGCAGAAACCCTTGGGCTACACTAGCATGTGACAGGATATATGGAAATGTTACTGGTGCCCGCTCGAGCAAATCGATGATCAATGGGAAGACAAGTGATACAAGTGATACCATAGTGAGATATACAATTATAAGGATGTTCATAATTGGTTCTCTCTCATACAGTGTTCCAGCACCTAGCCCTCCACCAGTGCCCCATTCCCACCATCAATGTCCAAATACTCCCTCCCACACAACCTCAGTTTGCCCCTATAGCAGGCACCTTTTCTTTCTCTTTCTCTCTCTCAGTAATTCCCTCTTTTCTCTTAAACTTTGTGGCTTGCTCTACAGATATTAACGGTTTATTATGTAAGTCTCTATGTGTATATTCAATAGTGAGTTCTACTGTGACATTATAATTCCCCATTCCCCATTGACCCTCCCCAGTTTGTTGCAACTACAATGATCATTACAGTGTATAAATGTGAAAGATCCTGGGAAGGACTTGGTCCTAACTTCCATTATTGTCTAAGTCTGTCACGTGGCTGCAGAACTGGCACATCTGTGGGTCTTCTCTGTCTCTTGTCTGGCTTTGCGGACTGTGGAGGCTGCAAGCTGGCAAACCACACCCACTAACATGAAGGTGGAGGAATCTCTAGACTCTTTTAATATTGTATTTTTATAGCA
This sequence comes from Cryptotis parvus, assembly GCA_021461705.1. NCBI lineage: Eukaryota > Metazoa > Chordata > Mammalia > Eulipotyphla > Soricidae > Cryptotis > Cryptotis parvus. Next base: position 5,142 of record JAJIBD010035194.1, read on the forward strand.
CAATTAGTTTTATAGTGTAAAATTTGTAAAAATTAGCATTAATCAAGATACCAGAATAACACAGTAGTAAGTTTATTCTGTATTCTTTTTGTTTTGTTTGAAAGCAGCATTTGGCAATGCTCAGGGGTTCCTCCTAGCTCTGAATTCAGGAATTACTCCTGATACTCCTCAGGGAACCATAAGGGATGCCATGGATCAAATATGGGCAAGTAAAATGCCTTATCCACTGTATTGTCACTCTGGCTCCTATTTCATATTCTTTTTTTTTTAATTTAATTTTATTATTTTCCCCAAAATATCATTACACCATTTTAGACATACAATTGAAAGATGCTCATGTAGAGTTTTGGATCCACAGTGTTCCAACACCCATCCCTCCACCCAAACCCATCTACCATCACCAATGTCCCCACCTCCCTCCCCATCCCGCACCTCAACTACTTGGCAGATTCTGTATGTCATTTCTTTTGTCTTTATATCTCCTTCCCGATAAACTTTCCTGCTCTTCGTGGAATACAGTGCATTAAAAGACATTACTGTTTCACTATTTTAGTGGACCCTGCAGGCCCAGCGGCCGCGCGATCTGGGCTCGAACTGGTTTTGCTCTGTTGATCTGGTCGTGGGTCAGTTTCTCAGCGTCCGACAGCGAAGATGGTGGCTAGTGTGATGGGCGAGTTTCATCCGGCTGCTTCCGGGACCCCCAGAGGCGATGGGCCAACACCCAAAACCCATCTGCCCTCCTCGGGATCCCATCGTCAGCTGGGCTCGCACGAGCCGGGCTCCAGTCTCCCCAGCCGCTGCGGCTCTGCATACTGGTTCCCGGGCAGCTCCTGGTCGGGTCCACCAGGTTCGACAAAATGGAGGGGGGGGGGCTTAACCCTGACTCCATCTGGCGAATTCCCAGTGATTCCCGCTTCTGGGAGCCGCCTACCTGGGCTCGAACTGGTTTTGCTCAGTTGATCTGGTCGTGGGTCAGTTTCTCAGCGTCCGGACAGCGAAGATGGTGGCTAGTGTGATGGGCGAGTTTCATCCGGCTGCTTCCGGGACCCCCCAGAGGCGATGGGCCAACACCCAAAACCCATCTGCCCTCCTTGGGATCCCATCGTCCAGCTGGGCTCGGCGTGAGCCGGGCTCCAGTCTCCCCACGCCGCTGCGAAGCTCTGCATACTGGCACCTATTTCATATTCTTGATAAAACCTTTAAACTTCCCAAAACCTGACCAGACCTAACAGGCATTGACTGGAGGTAGCATGCTAAGACATACTGACTACAGCATACTTCCTTCCTCATAGTTCTTAGATACAAATAGTTAATGCTTCCAAGTAATACATTGGTGGGCGTGGGGGACAGACATTGGTATTACAAACGAACAAGTCACAGATACTGTTGCTAACTAAAGTTTTTCTTGTATGTTTGCCTATTTTTTTAAATAATTACTATAACATTGCCTGCAGTGAAAACAGAAGAAAATGGACTCAGTGCTAAGTATTTTATGTTCAGTTCATTATCTGTCTCTTAGTTCTCCAATATTTCTGTTGGGGTTGCTTGTTAAAAAAAATTTGCTAAAATAGGTTTCTAAAATTTAAGCACTGTTATTTTTGTTGACCTTGAAGAGAAACAATGGAAAAGAAATTGAGGCCATTGTGACAAAATAGGCTGCGAGGCTTAACATTATTTGTCACAATTCTGGAGGCCAAGAATTTCAAGATTGAGTAGCCTTTGGTTGGGATCTGGTGAAATTTCCTTCCTGATTTTATAACTGTCCTCTTGAAGACTTTATTTCACAAAGAGTCTTCCTAGACTCTATTTCACATAGTCTTCCCTCTTCTCTTTTCTTCTTTTAATTATTTAAACACTGTAATTTACAAAGTACAAAGTTTTTCACAATACAGTTGTTAGAAAGATTCATCATTCAGCACCAATCCTAGCGCCAGTGTGCCCCCCCACCAGAGACCTGCATTTCTCACCCCCATCCCTATTCCCCTGCCTACTCTCTGAGTTGGCATCAATTATGTTGATCATTAAGGCCTATATAAGAGAATGGTATTGACAAAGTCATGGCTTTTTTTCTGGATTGTTGTGTGGGAGTCTGACCAATTTCTGTTCTTGGATTCACTTTCTGGGGTTCAAGAACACAGGGGTTTTCTACTGTTAACCCCAGGCCCACCACCACAGCACTTACAGACAACACTTCTTTCACATTTATCTAATCTCTATTTGAGCTTGTCCTAAGCATACACTGAATAATCTATTCTATATTGCTTCTTGGAGCTACTTCTCTAAAGATGGTTGATGAATATGGTCTTAGACAAAAAGTCAATGGAGATTATTTAATCCCCATTGTGCTATTTGAGTCCACTGTATAGGAAACTATTGATATGTTCCCACAGCACGCATCGTGCCCACATACTTGTATTTCAATGAAATATGATTGGATACCTGTTAGATGAGTATACCTGGTTTTGAGATATCATTTAGTTGCAAAGCAGCAGTGGCCATGGGGTTGGGTCTCTGATGAGCTGTGTAGTCTGGACCTTGAGAATGGCTGCCATTCTGGTGTGAGGTTTTCCAGCCTCTGAGAGTCTGTTGGGGGGGTGCGTGAGGACTAGAACCTGCCCACTCTTCCAGGAAGCCTCATTAGCCTAGTACATGGAAAGCTGGAAACAGCTTCATCCTGTGTCTGTGTCTCTGGACCCTGGCCAACAGTGGTTACAGCCATCCTGGGTAGGCCCACCAAGCCTTTCCAGAGGGGACCGAGGTGAAGGAAGAGGCCCTAGCCTTAGCTCCACAGGAGCCTGGTGGATTTGGTGATGAGTTCCTCATGCCTGGACTTGAACTTGTCTTTGTCTGGGGTGGTTCTCTGATGAGCTGTGAATTCCGGACCTTGTTGTTATGTGTGAGGTTTTCCCAGCCTCTGAGAGTCTGTTGGGGGGTCTTCCTCTTCTTTTAAAAGGAACAAACCCCTGTGACTTCTGATTCCCAGTTTCCTAAGGTATTGCCTTCTAAAACATGTTATAGCCTATGAATTTGGGGAAACAAAAAACATTCAAAAACACAACTAGAACTAGACATCAATAATAGGTATACATGATAGAAAAAATCTCATTTTAATTTTTGTTTGCTGTCCCACCATTCTATGTTATGTTAATTTAGGGCTGAAATCTCTGGCTCTATTCAGGGAATATAAAACAAATCTCCTTCCCTTCTGGCTAGATCTTGGTGGCTTCCATACTTGAATCCTCTGCATAATGCACCTAACACCACACCTGCTTAAGTAAATGACTGCATATGCAGCCAGGTGGGAGATATGCTGAGAAAATTTGATAATAATGCCAACATACCTTCTGTCTCTGAGTGACAGATATGGCAGGAGAAGAGCAACTCTTAGCCCTAAACTCTTAGAGTCTCACAGAGGATCTCACACTCAGCATGGCAGGAACACTGGGAGGTGATACATAGAAGCCCAATGTGTTCAATCAGTGAAAACAATAACATGAAATTGTCAACCAACACAAACTTTCTTTTAAATCCTCATAAATGACTTTAGTGACACCATGGTTCAGATGTTTAATGAGCTCAAAGAAATGATCACACAGGTATCAGCAAAGCACAAAACAAGTAAGAGAGCCAAGGTGAGTAAACTACAATCAGAAATGACAGACATGAAGAGCATGGTAGGTGATATAAAAACAATAAACTTATTGGAAGTTCTGAGCAGCAGGATATTAGCAACTGAGGAAAAGATCATGAAACTCCAAGATAAGATGGAAGAAATCTTTAGAAAACAACAGAAGATGGAAACAAATCTGGAAAGAAATAAATAGCACAGGAGAAAACTGTTTAAAAAAGAGCAATATAATTAATCATTGGAGTCACTGAGGACTAGAAAGGCACATTTGATTAAGATTTAGTAGTTAAAGAAATCATAGTCATGAATTTACCAGCATGAGGCTCAAGTGATAGTATAGGAGGTTTGGTACTTGTCTTGCACAGGACCAATCCTGGTTTGATCCTCAGGACCCCAAGCACTTCCAAGAGTGATCAAATTACACAGACTCAGAAGTAAGCCCTGAACTCTGCTAATTATGATTCAAAATCTTTCCAACACCACTGTGAGAAGTGATCATCTCCCTTAAATTAGGTGCCAGTAATCTCCACAACTGACTTATACGATACTAAGTGTTGATGTCCTGAGCAAGTAGAGCACCCACCAAGAAGCCTTCATGATTCAATTCAAGGGAATTGCTTCCTCTCTTAGGTGGAAAAGGGATATTTAAATTTGGGAAAGTAGGGTGCAAACTCTGTGTCAGCCAGTTAGAAGGGACTAAGAGATGGTGTGTGCTTAAGCCTAGTCAGGTAGGGTGTGAAAAGGGGTTAGAATAGTGTGTGCACTCTGTATGGAGTGTGCATGTAATGTGTTTAGCTACATCTCCCCCTTTTCTGTTTGTTAAACAAAAATTAGGATTTGCTAAACACAAACATTTGAGAAAGGCTAGATAAAACATGCTTATCTTCTGCTAGAGGTGGAAACCCAGAGTAGTGCTTATCAGCCAAGTATTAGAAGTGGCTGTTATTTTGCATAGGCACAATAAAAGCTGGCATAAAAAACTTTTAACCTAGATTAGATTTAGAGCAGGGTGGCATTTCCCAGGAAACATTTGTTTATACATTCCAACTGCAGGTTTCAGGCCAGTCTTTAGTTTGCCCAACCCCAGAGGGTCCTTCTTCTGATCATTGGGGAAAGTAAAGGCTTTCTTTCGCTCATCTTATTTTAGTTCGTGGCTGTTGTAAGAAACCATACTTGAGTTCTTGAACTTTCTCAAGTCCCAAGTTGTTGCCAGGGTGGCATGAAGTCTGTCTTGGTTCCAGATCACCAGGGTGGCACAAGGTGTGCCCCAGTTCCATCCAAGGCTCTTGGTGGTACCCATATTTTTGGAGTGTGTGGCCAATCTCAGAGCAACTGAAGTCTAAGCCAAGTCAATATGACAAATGTTCAGGTTTAAAATCTACTTGCAACATTCGAATTGTTGAGTTTCTAGGTCTAATGAATGAGAACTCCTTTCTTTCAGTAAGACCTCCCATTTTACTAGGACTATGTAAAAAATAAAGTTAAAAAAGGATATGCCACAAAGTACTAATTATGCACCAGGAGACTATGGCTTGGTTGTAGTTCACTATACATGATTTATAGGTACAATAACAACATTGTTTCCTGAGAAATAAATATAAGAAAATACACATTCCTGCCCCCTAGTCTGTTGTGTACAAGTACAGCTTGATTCTGAAGGTAATTAATAAAGGTAATCTGTTGGTTGAGAGTAGTCAAGGAGGCAATGGAAATGTCAATGACTTCCGTAGCTGCTGGGTGGAGTCACAGGCAGAGATTAGCCTTTGAGCCAGGACTTACTTGAAAAAACCAATCAATGTGGTTGTTGCTGTCATAGGTAACAGTTCACTAAGATGCATGGGAGCACACCAGATATCCACAATGATGCATGAGAAGGGGAACAGGAGCAAACCAGATGTAGTTGGCAGTCATCTTAATCCAGCAATATGAGGCTAAAAGGATACAGGGAAGGGGTGGTGGTAATGGCAGTACTCCAGGGAACAAAGGGTGCAGAGTTGCAGGAGTAGTAGGGTTTTATAGGAAAAAATAAGTCTAGATGTTTGCAAACCACCAAGGGAGAAGTAGGGACAATAACTTAGATATAACACAGAAAGACATAAGAATCGACTGCGAACATAAAGGTGGCCATTACATACACACATATGCACACCCATACACAATTGATCAACCAATACGATACAGCTATATATATGACCCATCAAGGGTGTGAATGGGAATGAGTCAAAGCAGTTCATTAGTATAAAGATGGCAAGTATGGTGATGAGTAAATTTTATCCAATTCTTGGGATTAACTGCTAGTGGTGATAGACTAGACTGCAAAAAGCTTCATAGGTTAGATTATATACACAACATTTTCAAACTGAGCAACTTTTTTTCATATCCTAGTCTTAAACATTAATAAAACTTTTTCACATAACTTGCTAAACATTCTATACTGAGCACTGTATTAAGAGTCTAGGGCATTCAACTCTGTAATACAAGTCTATAGAGTCCAAGTTGCTTTTCCATAGTCTCCTCAAGAATAAAAATATTAGAATAGTGAAAAAGAGGCTTCTTCCTCATCTCAAACTGAGGTGTCAAGGGGTTGAAAGACAAGATTATTAATAGGGGTGACCCAAGTGCAGAGAGTACTAATAGCAATTTTTTCTCTTTGGGTTAATTCCTTTGTGTGGCTACATGTTGAAAGAGCTAGACAACTGAGTCTTCGTGAATTCAACCGCTGACAAAAGTGTAATGGGACCCAGAGTTTCTTGGCAAGGCTGCCCTCTGTGGAAATATAAACCTAGCATTTTTTCTTGAATGAGGAGATTAACTGCTATCCATTCTTTGTTGGTTTTCACCTAAATAGGTGAATTAACTGGTTTCTGAGACTGCATACCTCTTAGAAAGTGCCATTCAGCAGCTATGTAACATATTCCCTTGAGGTATATTAGAAGAAATTTAAGCAGAATAATGTTACAGATAAGAAGTCAAGCTGGGGCATAACACTTTTGAGTTTTTAGGGTCCTATAGGCATATCCAAAGATACCTGGTCCCTAAGGATACCAGTGATATGTTTGATTTGTCATTCATCACAGAATGATTGGAAAGTTTTACTAGTATAGTCTGTGTCTGTATCAGTTTTGATGGCATGAGAAGAACCCATGATAGAAAACATTGTAACAGCAAGGAAGAAATGGCTTTAGCTCTTTCAAAAGTCATAGGAACAACCCATATAAAATGAAAATAATAGACAACTATTACATGAAGAAAAGGTTATTTGGAAAGAGGTTAACATGTATAATATCCATTTGCCATAATTCATTTCTCTGTAAACCTTAGGGGTTAGCTCCAGAAACATGGAAGTGCAATGTAGAGGATCATAGACAGGACAAGCATGAATAAGTTTGTCTGACTTGTTTTAATGGGATGAGATAATATACATGAAGTCAGTGGGTGTTTATGTGTAGCCTTTATGTGGTGTACTGTTTCATTTCCTTGAGCCATTGGTCCAAGCAATTCACAATGACATCTAATATGGGTGATGAATATCTGTAAAAGAACTTTTGAGTGCTGAAGCAAATCCTGGCCCACATTGTAATAGGCATCTAGGAAAGCAGTGACAATTCCAGGGAAAATGCCAACCATGTATGCTGAGACACTCACCATGTTACATGGACCTGACACATGGGAGAGCAAATAAATTAATGTGGCATTTTCCACTTGTTAAGCAGAATTGTAATACATAAACACTGTTGTGGTTAGTGAAGGACCAACTGTCCCACCTTTCCCTGCTGATGGGCCATAAATATAATATATTGGAGCAATGGGGGATGGGAGAGTTTGGATGATGGAAAAGTTTACAAAAGGCGTCCATTATTAGATAAAGTCCCAGGCTTTCACAGCTGGAAAAGGTAGAGAATTTCTCCAGGGAAATATGCTAAAGCTCGTTGAAGAACTTCACTGAGGGGGAAAAATGAACTCAAGTTCTTTTTTAGGTTTTGGCAGGACAATGGAGTGAGGGTCATAGCCCAGTAGAGCTTACATTCTCAGTCTCTCTTTCATTATAAGATTAGCTATTAACTCCAATAATGCACAAGGGTGTAAGACTGCTTGTGTGTAAATAGAGCCACTCTAATAGGCCAGATAATTGAGCTATATAAGTAGTTGGGGATTAGGGTATAGCAAGGATCAGTAACCACTCCTTTTCTCCAGGAGTAAATCTGGAATGAAAGTACTTTTGGAGCCAGTCCATAAAAAATTCTAGTTCCATTGAAGCTTCAGGGGTTAGGTTTCTTTGGCTATTCAGGGTAGGGTCGCCTTCAAGGATGAGGAACAAGTTGCTAAGCTCTGAGTTGGGAATTCCAAGGAGTGAGGCTCCTCATGAGGAAAATACACAGAAGCTCTCTAAAGTCAATGAGCAAAAACAATATCACCAATGGCAGACAACACCAACCAGCCCAGAACATTATCAGAAATGTCTTTAGTGACACCCTAAAAATGATGTCTAATGAAATCAAGGAAATAATAGGACACAGAGTTAACAAAGTACATGAAAGTGTAAGAGTATAAATGAGAAAAATACTATAATCAGATGTGACAGAAATGAAGAGAATGATAGGTGACATAAAAAACACAATAGAAGCTCTGAACAGCAGAATAATAGCAGCTGAGCAAATATAAAAGTGCCTCCAAAATGATACAAAAAATTACTAATAAACAATAAAAGGTGGAAAATCATCTGAAAAGAAATGAACAGATACAAGAGAAACTGGGGGATGAGTTCAAGAGAAACAATATAAGAATCATTAGTCTCCCAAAGAGCAGGAAGGTGAATTTGATGAAGAAACAATAGTTAAAAACAAATCATCAATAAGAATTTTCCAGTTAAATGCAAGTACTGAAATGCTTGTATTGTGACCCAGTGAGTTCCAGTGAAATATAGACCCACTAGGAAACTTCCAAGACACATTATACACAAAATGATAAGAGCCAATTTTGATATTCTTGAATAAGAATATTAAAAGCAGATGTATCACCAAAAGAACTTACATATAGAGGAAAACATATAAAATGTAAAGAAATAGATCAAAATGCAACTAGAAAGAAAATGGAGTTACCTCCTTTCTCTTTGTAGTTGCATTTGATCTATTTTAATACAAAAACAACAAAATGTTTTTGTTTAATACAAAAACAACAAAATGAAAATTTCAACAAGAATATTCTATCAAGATAGATTATCATTCTGACTTCAAGGAACAATAGAGAGCTTCAATAGACAGGCAACAGTTTAGGGTATTCATTACCTTGAAACTGATATAGGCAGGGAGACAGGGGGTGCCACATGACAATAAAAATTCCTGAAAAAGAAAAAACTGGTCCTTCAGCTATCCAGAGTCACCGGTTTGGAAACCAGATCCAGGCTTGATAAGATCACTATCAACAATAGACCTTGAGGGAGATGGATCAACCTTCCTGGCCTAGGATCCAGCTCGCAGAAGACTCCAGAGCATTCCAGTCCAAGAGGATAAAAACCCATTGGAAATCAGTTGGGGGCTCGCCTCTCCGTCTTTGGAGCAGCCCGTGTTCTCCCTTGAGTGCATTACTCTCTCTCTCTCTCCTCTCTCTCACTTTCCTACCTCCTTCCCTTTCCTAAAACATCCTCAATAAAACTTGTTTTACTTTACTGCTTATCAACTCTTGAAAAATTCTTTTTCTGGAGAGGAAGACAAGAACCCAGGGTTTCTGAAGAAACTCTGGGTTTCTGAGGAAACCTCTCCCATCCCCATTGCTCCTGTATATTATACTTATGGTCCATCAGCAGGGAAAGGTGGGACAGTTGGTCCTTCACTAACCACAACAGTGTTTACGGAATTACAATTCTGCTTAACAAGTGGAAAATGCCAGAAATCCCCAGAAACTCTGGGTAAGGCCTAAGGCTGACTTGTCTTTTATCAGTCCTTAGCCTGCCCAGTGGGTCCCAGGTGACTGAGGTGGCTGGGGGAGAAAGTGATTCTCTCCCATTCTGGCCTCACATAAGCCACCCGTGAGGCCCACCTGCATCATTTTGGCTACCACAGCAGGACATTGCAGTGAAGAGTTTCCCCAGAAGGAGGTAATCTGTAAAAAATCTGCTGAGAAGGTATGCTCCATTGGAAATATCTAGGGAGGATGGGGGAGGGAATGTTATAACCCTCTGTGTGTGTGTGTGTGTGTGTGTGTATGAGCACCCTGATAGATCCTCCTATCAGGCGTGATTCTGTGGCTCCAAGACCTGGCACCCTTAAGGTCCCATGAAGTTATGGCATCAGAGTGGGCTGGCTGCAATTTCCACGAAGAACATATGGTCTATGGTGGTGCTGACCTAGTGGTCAGCTGCAAGTTACAACTGCTGAGTCCACAATGGCTAAGTTCTTCACTGGCCAGACAAGCAACTGAATGGTCTCTGTAAAGAGGAACCCCTGCTTTGTCTGTCTTGTGTCACCTATCACTATGGGAGGAATGGGAGGAAAAATTCACCAGTGAAAGATTCTAGGAGACCAAATTTCAGGTAGAAATAATTTCCCTTCCTCTCCCTTACCCCAGACTAGCAAGAGAACTGGCTAGAGAACACCAGGAGGTTAATGAGGTGGGTTAGCAGCTTTAGCCCCAGGCAAAGATAAAAAGGAAGGAAAACCCCTGCTAAGGCAGAAAGGCAGAACCAAGTCAGAGACCCAGTGAATGTTACCAAGACAGAAAGGCAGAACCTAGTGACAATGCAGCAGATGTCAGCAAGGCCAGCAGAAGGTAGCAAGCAAGAAGACAGAACTTTTATTCTCCCTATCTCTTAGAGACCCAGGACAGGCTAGGTTGGGCTCAACATGCAAGCCATGGTCATGTTGGACGCAAGGAAGTCCCCAGGGGCACCTGGGGTAATGCAGAGATCACTGATGGAGATGTCCATGCCCGCGTGATGCTTTGCCAAGGCGGGCCTACATGCTCTGTGGTCATGTCTGGCTGGATCGCCCCCTAAACCCACAGAGCCTCCAGAACTGGGCCGACAGGCCCTGTGGTCATGTCGCTGGGACGCCCCTGATCTCTTGGAAACCCATGGCAGGTTAGGTCTGGCTTCACACGCAGGTCATGGTTGTGGTGGATGCCCAGGAGGGCCCCAGCCACACTTTGAGTATCACTGTTGGAGATGTCCACACTGATGCTCTGCTGTGGCCAGGCCATAGCGCCAGAAAGCCAAAAGCCACAGCACACAAGGCAGGGGTTAGAGTCCCTCAGGAGAGGCCAGTAGGAGAGGCCAAGGTATGAGGGGTTAGAGTCTCCTCAGGAAACCAGTAAGTAAAAATCCTAGAAAATTTTTGACACAGAACCATCATGTTTTAGTTTTTTCTTTCATGGGTTGCTGCCAGAATATTTGAAAATATGGGAAACACTGCCTCTATACCCAAAGAGTCCCCTTGGCTTGCTTGTTAAAACACTGAAAGTACCTCCAACTAGGTAGCCTAAGCAAGAGCATCTTAAGGATCCTTGCAGTAGAACACCAGGAAAATGGCCAGTAAATGTCAGTTTGCTATTAGGCTATCTTGTAGTTAGACCCTTTTGTAAACAGCAAAAGAAATGAGATTTAATTTCTAACATCCAGGTCTTCATGGCATTGTACCAGGCTTTGAAAAGAAAAAGAAACTGTCAGATTTGCTGCATGCATGTCTTGGAAATAAGGGAACCAGAACAGGACTCCACACCAACAACACAGGCTAGAGCTCCAGATGCTCCATATTGCCTCTAACTCCACAGGCACCTGTGGAGCCTGCAAAAGCTTTTGAGGAGGCTGAGACTGCTGCTGCTGAAGAGCTCCTCCTCCTAGGATCACCTCAGACAGCTCAGGCTTCACCTCATAGATCTAGACTTAGAGAACAGCACAGCAAAAAGGCAGTTGCAGGGAAGCCACTGTGCCCACGGTGGTCTAAGGTAACTCAGGAGTGCAGCTCTCTCCCCTAGAAGGGGCTAGTGCAGCAGGGTTTGTTTGCAAAGGAGCTTGCAACAGACCAGAAAGAGCTCAGACATGTATCTCTCCCACAAAATCTGGCCCAGCAGGGTGCACTCAGAGTTGAGTCTCTTATCATTCCAAACCTGCAAGAGCCACCCGAAAGTCCCCTAAGGGAAATGGCTAAGGGAGAAGCAGGCAGAGTGAAGATCCACGTGCTCTTCTTTCTCAAAGAGTTTTACTGAGGCAAGCAGCAGCTAGGGACATTTTGGCGAGATCCTTCAAAGTTTACAAAGGAATTTCGAGCTCTAACCTTTGCTTTTACGTTCACCTGCAATAACAAATAATTTTGTCCAACTGTTGCATGCCAAAAGCGAGAGCATAAACAGGGGCCTGTGAAGGTGAGAAATGACTGCTGACCTTGACTACCCTGTAGGCTGAACCCTCAGTTTTCCTTAGCAGATCCAGAACGGGATTATCAAACCAGGAATATGGTGACTGTTAATTCATTTCAAAAGGGGATTAATGCAGTAATTTAACTCACAGTTTTTGATTTTTTTTTACAGCCAAACCTGACCTCAGTAACATCTATATTTCAGAGACTGGACATCGTAATGGATTTTAACTTTCTTTACCACTCCTCGAGCTAGCAACAGGCACTAAGGCAGCACTCAGAACAGAACTACGAAAGCTGAAAATGGTAGCATACCACGATCTTAGGTTTACAACTCAATTGGCCATAATCTAGATTGCCGGTTTTGTCAACAAAAGCACTTTCTTGACCCATGCTTCCCGTAAAAAACAAAACAAAACAAACAAAAAAAAAAAAAAACAGGCAGGGGACAAAGTCTGTGCAAGGCAGTGCTCGGGGGACCATACGGGATGCCGGGATAGAACCTGGTCGCCCGCGTGCAGGGCAAATGCCCTACCCGCTGGACTATAGCTCTGTCTCCTGAATAAGGCAGTTTTGGGGTGGGAGGTATTGACCAGTACCTGATCACGTATTGGACACCTAGGTAAGGAGGTGGGGCGGAAGGGAAGAATGAGGCCACTGGACTCGGGTTCCCCAGGTAATTGAAAATAGGGAGGGAACTTGGACTGGAAAAGGGAGGGTGTAGATTGATGGGAAAAGGCGGAATGATGGTCTGAGAAAGGTGGGGAAGTGGGTGGGTCCAAGGGAGAGTGACAGGAAAATGGGAGGGGCTTATAAGCACATGGGGCATGGTCAGGGCCCAGCAGTCTAGGGGTGGGCGTGGCCTTGTCCGATTCTGCTGATTGAAAGTAGGTGGGTCTTGGCGAGAATGGCAGGAAGGTGGGCGGGATAGGGGAACGGGTGGGGCCTGGAGTTGATAGACTGGTCAACGGACCGGCCCAGAGAGAAGAGCTGGTGGAAGGGGTGGGCGGATGAGACAGGGGTTCATCCCAGATTAGCCGCGGGGGACCCACGTTTCTTAGGCTCCAGCCTGAGAGTCTAATCGGAATTGAATACTGTCATCTTGGACAGTATTCCCAGGTATGCTGGTCCAGAGACTCTCAGACATGGGGCAGAGCTGTTCCTTGCTCTCCCTGTGCACAGCCTTCATGAGGCAGTCGGGAGGCATTCTAGGCCTGGCCCACCACCTCGGCAGAGCCTCACAACAAGCCAGATCACCCTCTCCTCACTCCACGGCGCCGCCATTTTCCACATTTGGACTTCCTCTCATCAGAACTTCACCCAGCAAACCATCTTATCACAGCCCGGCTTGCGCGGCCGCTGCGCCACACGGTTCATCAATAAATGCTTTATTTGGAGGTGTTTAAAAGAGTTTGCCTCCTGCTCTGCAAGCCTGGCAAGCTTCTCGTGTTGTATTTGATATGCCAAATTCCAGTAACATTATATTAGGTCATTCCCATGACCTAATATAATGGTTTGAGGCTCTTTATGTTCCTGTAGCAAGCCGATGCCCCTGGCCTCTACTGGCATGAGACAGGACATATGGAGATATTACTGGTGCCCGCTCTAGCAAATAGATGATCAATGGGAAGATCGTGATCGTGATTATCTTGGACTGGTGCTTTACGGGATGGGTGTGTTGGTCTGTGTGAGTGACAGGGCTAGTCTGCTGGACCTGGTCCTCCGCACTCGCCGCACATCATTGGTCGGCCACTGGTCACTAGAAATCCATATCTCCGCTACTTCTGTTTTCTCTGTTCGCAGGGATGCTCTGATGGAGGCCCGTGCTGATACAACCGATTGGCGGATGCTAGGCAGGATCTCCAGCTCCTTTTCCTCACGTCCTGCTTCCATGTCCAAGGCCCAGCTTGGGTCACACCATTCTCCATATCCAGGCCTCTTTGGCGCTCCGTGTTTTTTTTTTTTTTTTTTGTTTGTTTGTTTTTTTCCTTTTTTGGGTAACACCCGGCAATGCTCAGGGGTTACTCCTGGCTCTGCACTCAGGGATTACTCCTGGCGGTGCTCGGGGGACCATATGGGATGCCGGGGATCGAACCCGGGCCGGCACGAGCCGGCCCCACGCAAGGCAAACGCCCTACCGCTGGGCTATCGCCCCGCCCCCACGACCCCAAGAATATGATTATTATTAATGCTTCAGATGCTCAGGGGTTGCTCCTGTCCCTTCACTTAGGAATTACTCCTGGCGGTGCTCGGGATGCCCGGGATTGAACCCGGGTCAGCAGCATGCAAGGCAAACGCCCCTACCCGCTGGACTATCGCCCGGCCCCTATTATTCATATCCATATTAATATTAATAAATATTAATACCAATATTAATATTAACATCAACATCAATATTAATATATTAATATTACTAGTTTGATACTTGGGTCGCACCCGACGATGCTCAGCGGGTACTCGTGACTCTACACTCAGAGAATTACTCCCTGGCGGTGCTCAGGGGACCCTATCGGATTCCGAGGAATCGAACCTGGCTCGGCTGCATGCAAGAAAAACGCCCAACTTGCTGAACTACAGCTCCTGGCCCCAACTCCACCCAGCAGACCAGCCTATCACAGCCCGAGTTCATCAATAAATGCTGGATTTTGAGATGACTACAAGAGTATGCTACCCGCACGGCAGAGCCTGGCAAGCTACCCGTGTCATATTTGATATGCCAAATACCAGTAACAATTATAGACCTCATTCCCATGACCTTATGGAATGGTTTGAGGCTCTTATGTTCCTGGAGCAAGCAGGTGCCCTTGGGCTCTACTTGCATGAGACAGGACATATGGAGATGTTACTGGTGCCCGCTCGAGCCAATCGACGATGAACGGGAAGACAGTGACACAGTGATCTAAATAGACTTGATTTGAAAGGTACCCCCTTGGGTAATCCAGATAGAACTTGCTTTAAAAACTAGGTAATTGGCATAGTCTAAAAGAGAACTCAAGTTATACATGTTGTTATCAGTCTGACCAGGAACATCAAGCAAAAAGGCAGATGTGCCTAAAAGTCTGCTAATAGGCCAAGGGTCTTCAAGTTAACATCCAATTTTGTTGAGTGTTCATTCTTAGCTCTATGAGCACAAATAGTCATTTGGAGAGAATAAGAATTTTAACAGCTTTTAATGCCATCTGTAACAAGACCTCATCCAGTGAATATTCCCTCTAATCCAGAATATTCTGCAAAAAAGAAACAATGGGTATTGGATTTAATAACATTAGTGAATCACAATTGTCCATGGGAAGGGATTGAACAGGGCAGCTAAGAGTAACTCAGAACTCTGCTTCATGTGACATAGATAAATCTTCAGGATTGGCAACTTAACTTCATGGAAATGCTCAAATGTTCAGGGTATTGTTATCTTTTGGTTCCTGTTCACACCTTCAGTGGAAGGGTCTGGGATTTTCTATGTTGTACAAAAAAGCAAGAGAGGTGGCTTGGTGTTTCTATTAAAAAAATCTGGACACAGTATGTTTGCTTCAGTTTGTGTTACCTTAACTTTTGTGTTTTCTAAAACAACAAACTGTTCTGCCCCTCACTAGGACAAAGAGGAACCTTTTTCTTACTCCTTTAAGGTCTAATCATTTCAGAGTAATGTTCCTTAGCCTCAATTGATCTGGTTTTTGTCTTGCAGATGATGAAAGCTTCAAAAACCCAACTTTCATTCATTGCCTGGGCCGCATTTAAACTCAAGGTAGTAAAGAGGTTTTACTCCTTCTATGCAGGGTCTACAAGCCCCTTTTTTCAGCATGAAGCAACTACAGAAGACGAACCTTCAGACCAGTTTCCCTTAAAGATTTAAGGTGGTGAAATCTCGAGGGGGGATTGATGTAGGCAGGGACAGGGGGTGCCACATGACAATAAAAAATTCCTGAAGAAATAAAAACTGGTCCTTCAGCTATCCAGAGTCACCAGTTTGGAAACCGAACCAGGCTTGATAAGATCACTATCAACAATAGACCTTGAGGGAGATGGATCAACCTTCATGGCCTCAGAATCCGGCTCACAGAAGACTCCAGAGCATTCCAGTCCAAGAGGATAAAAACCCATTGGAAATCAGTTGGGGCTCGCTCTCCGCCTTTGGAGCAACCCGCATTCTCCCTTGAGTACATTATTCTCTCTCTCTCTCTCTCTCTCTCTCTCTTCTCTCTCTCACTTTCCCTCCTCCTTCCCTTTCCTAAAACCAACTCCAATAAAACCTGTTTTACTTCACTGCTTATGGACTCCTGAAAATTATTTTTCTGAGAGGAAGACAAGAACCCTGAGGAAACCCCCTGATTAAGGCCTAGGGGCCGAGTTGCCCTTATCAGTCCTTAGTCTGCCCAGCGGGTCCCAGGTGGCAGAGGTGGCTGGGGAGAAAGCAACACATCTCTCCCCTTCCAGCCCCACATAAGCCACCCGAGGCCCACCTGCATCAAACCCATTTTGTCTAGGTCATGGCACTTAGTATTGCACACATCCACTTACGGTTACCTTCTGCTAGATTAAGAAAGGTTTATGAAATGTATGAAATTCCTTACATGTGTTCTATAAATATAAAGGAATTTATATATTTTTCAGTAATTATTTATTTCAATTTTTTAAATTATTTAATCCTTATTTATGTTGAATATTCTATATCTGACCAGATTTTGCTTGTTTGTTTTCTTACACCTATAGAGATTTTTGGAGGAATTGTTTGTGTGAAGAATTGCTCTTCCAGCTTTTGATTTTGAGTCTGTTTGCTCTAGGTATTCATATCATTTCAGTAGGCATCAGAATGTTTTATTCATGTTTTTAGCCCATTTTGCCACTTTGTATCTCTTACCTGTTTCATTTAGACCATTCTCATTGAGAGATTATTGTCATTGGGTTTTCTGTCATCTTTCTGTATGAGCTTGTTGTGCTTTTGGACTTTGCTTATCTTACAGCAGCTCCTTCAGTCCTTCTTTTAAATTTGATTGAAGCTGGAATGTCCTTATGGTCAGAGGTGCAGAGATGAGACTCTGGGAACAAGAGGTATTTTCATTAATATTTTTTAATAATCACCAGCCAGAGGAACAGTAGTTCTCATCTTGGCAGCTGACTGACAGCTTAAACAAGGAAGGCAAGTCTCTTATATTTCTAAGTATCAAGGTGCAGACAACGGAAAGGCCCCCGCAGCCCCATACCTGCACCCTGGCCCCACTCTGCAGCCACCATGGTTTTGTAGGTGACTTCTGGAGAGTGTCCACTTCTATACAGTCTTGTTTACAGATGCTTTCCCTCTTTACTGCTTTTTTTTAAAATTTTTTCTTTTAATTTTTTGCTTTTTGGGTCACACCCAGCTACCTCAGGGGGTTACTCCTGGCTCTGCACTCAGGAATTACTCCTGGTGGTGCTTGGGGGATCATATGGAATGCTGGGGAATGAACCCGGGTTAGCCACATGCAAGGCAAATTCCCTTCCTCTGTACTATTGCCCTGATCCACAAAACTACGTTTTAGTTTTGTTTTAGCCACACCTGGCAGCCCTCGATGGGATGCTAGGGATTGAAATTGGACTAGTCTATGCAAGGTATTCATATTCTAGATACACCCAGCAAAGCAGGTATCAGCTTTCCCCATTGAACCCCCTTGGCATTCCACAGACCACGAGGCGACTTCTGACCTGAGTCCACCATTCTGATAGAGCCCTCAGAAGAACCCAGAGAAACCCCCTACACCTTGCTGGCAGCGATCTTCACCATCCACACTATGCAGCCTGTAAGATTCCACCCAAGAGATTAAGCCAGTCTCCAGCCCAGCTTGTCAGAAACCCAGCCTACAAGGACCCACCTTTCAGAGACCTGCCCTTCAGAGGAGAGTATTTCAAGCCCAGGGAATGCTTGAGCCACAGATGTAGATACGCCGGCAGAGCAGATACCAGCTTTCCCCATTGCACGTGTCCGCTTCACAGCCACACAATTTACCTCCAAATTACCAGGAATATTCTATCCAGCCCTATGAGAGAGCCCACAAGGTAATGAGAGTATAGTGCCGCATGGCAGAGCCTGGCAAGCTATCCGATGCGTGTTCGATATGCCAAAGACAGTAACAAAAATGTTTATTTTCCTAACCCCAAAAGAGCCCTTTAATACGGCAGCAGTAAGAAAGGTGAACAAGCAGTGCCTGATAAAATTTCACGGCCAACCTAGGCAGCCAAAATGAAGAAGGACTAAAATGACTGTCTGTACTTCAGTGCACATACGCCAGCAGACCAGACTATCACAGCCCGGATCATCGACACCCACCCTGCAGCAGTTTTTTTTTTTCAATCTGGCCCTGGTATGCTGAACCCAGAGACTCTCAGACATGGGGCAGAGCTGCTACTTGCTCTCTCCCTGTGCCCAGCCACTCATGAGGTGCCCGGAGGTCTGGGCAGGTTCTAGCCCTAGCCTGTACCCCAGCAGAGCCCTCACAACAAGCCAGACGACCCCTCTCAACTCCATGGAGGCCGCCGCTTTCCACATCCAGATTTCTTTCTCATCAAAACTCCACCCAGCAGATCAGAATATCACAGCCCAGCTCACAGACGGCCAGCGGCCCGCGCGGGGTTCATCAATAATTGCTTTATTTAGAGGTGACTACAAGAGAATGCCACCCGCACGGCAAGCCTGGCAAGCTGCTTATGTCGTATTTGATATGCCAAATACCGTAACATTTATATTAGGTCATCTCCACGACCTAATGTAATGGTTTGAGGCTCTTATGTTCCTGGAGCAAGCAGATGCCTTTGGGTTCTACTAGCAAGAGACAGGACATATGGAGATATTACTGGTGCCCGCTCTAGCAAATAGATGATCAACGGGAAGATATTGATAAGTGACGCTGGCATCGGAAGTATATAATGAGGATCTGATGGTGCAAGCGCAAAAGATCAAGTATGACATCATTGGTCTGACTGAGACAAGGAGGCGCCAGTTGCATCATGCTGTATTTGACACCGGAGGAAGAATTGTTCCTGAAACATGCAACAAAAGAGGCATCGGTGGCGTTGGTGTCCCTGTCAGCACGAACATGGCCGCCAACATTGATTCATTTGAATGCCTAACGAACTGGATAGATGATTACACTTGAAGAGATGTGGCCCAGTGCCAGGAATTTCTACCTTCATTGTCTATGCACCAGCATCCCATACAAGGAAGATGAAATGGAGAAATTCTACATAGAACTGGAGGAGTTCTATAAAAAAGGTCACATCTTCTTCAAGTTCATAGTCAGTGATTTTAATGCCAAAATAGGACAGAGAAGATCTGCTGAAGAATTCCACATTTGGACCCATGGCCTAGAATGGAACGAACAGGGTAAGAGACTATCTGAGTTCATCATGTCCTCCAAGACCATTCATGGTAACCTCACAGTTCCAGAAGGCTGAAGCGAAACGTTGGACATGGGAATCTGGTGGACAGTTCCACAATGAAATTGACCATATCATCTTCAATTGATGGTTTTGTCTGACCGATGTTGCTGTTGTCCCGTCCCAAAATTCCAAAAGAGCATCGGACCACCGCCTCCTTCGGCAAAAAATTCTACTTCACGTAATGGGGAGAAATGGCTGCAAAGTTTAAAAAAGAGAACTGCCAGAACGACCACCAACTGGGATTCTTTGGCACCATTGCAGCAACATGGGAAGATACCATCTTTTGACGATATCAATGAAGAATACAACCGACTGGTTCAGCAGCTCCAATGATTGTGGGAAGAATGCCAAGAGAGAGAAAGACACAAAAAGGGATGCACATCTTCAGAAACTTTCCAGCTCAATTGCCAATGTGGCAAGGCACGAACCTCAAGCTACCAAAGGCTTAACGCCCAAGCTTGCAAAGCAGTGCAGAGAAGTGATAAAGGAAAACCTCAAAAGAAAGAAGAGCAGAAATACTGGAATATGCAGCAGAAGCCGGGAAAAGCATTCGCACCGCCAGCCTGTCCCTTCGCCAACTATAAGACCAAGATGACTGCCCTCCAACGCCCTGATGGATCTATCACATCTTCCAGAAAGGCAATGGAGAAGATTACCAATGACTTCTGCCTCAGATCTCTTTTGATCTGATTCCACCTGCCCACATACCAAATTCCACAGGATGATATGTCATTCCCATCATTCTCCTTCTCAAATCTGACATGGTATATTGTCGGTAAAGAAGGGAAACAGCAACCATGCCAAGACAAAGTTAGACCCTAACACCTGAAGAATCTCTCTAGTACTCATCAAGTACACTAGCTTCGGCTCTTCACATCTAGTCCCAATGCAAGGAGCCCTCCCAATGGAAAACCAGCAGGACAGTCTCCTACTGTTCAAGAAGGAAGACATTCATGACATTGGAAACTATCGCCTCATCTGCCTCGCTAGTCTATCATCTACAAGCTGTCCCACCGAGTCTTCCTGAACAGGATTGGCAGAACACTAGATGAAGGACAACCATGCGATCAAGCTTGGCTTCTGGAAAGAATTCAGCACAATCGACCATATCCACACAGTAACCAAGCTCATTGAGCTTTGCAGGAGTCAAGCAGTCATCGAAGCCCCTAGCCAAACAGGGCGCTCAAACCCAATACATCAAGATCCTGCGTGAGCTGTAATACGGATTCACCACCAGGATCTCACCATTCTACAAGGAAGTGATCATTGATGTGAAAAAGAGATGTTGGGCAGGGTGATACCATTTCACCAAACTCTTCAGCGCCACCCTCGAGAACATCATGTGGCAATTAGAATGCTAAGGAATGGGAGTGAAGATAGATGGTCGGAAACTACACCACCTCTGCTTCGCTGATGACATCGCTCTAATAACACCAAACATTAGCCAAGCTGCACAAATGCTGGCTGACTTCCGACCGAGAATGTGGAAAGATAGGTCTACAGCTGAATCTAAAGAAAACAATGTTATGAAAAATGAAATAGTTCCAGAGGCCCCATTCACTCTCAATGGAATAGACATCTCTCAATGCAGCAGTTATATGTACCTAGGCTCGAGAAATCAACATGATGAACGACCCAAAACCTGAGCTGCAAGCAGGAGGGAAGAGAGCAGCATGGAATGCTTTCAAAGGCATCAAAAAATAGCTAAAAGGACAAAGACCCTCCGACTCCGGGCACATATCTTTGACTCCACCCTTCCTCCCTGCATTAACATATGCCCTCAGAGACCTGGGTTCTACAAAAGCAGGATGAGAATGCTACTTCGGGTCTCCCAGAGAGGAATCGAAAGAGCTCTTCTTGGAATATCAAGCCTCACTCAAGTGAGAGAAGGAATCCAGAGTTCTGACATTTGTCACTGTTCCAGAATCAGGGATGCTGTCCTGCGTTGCCAAGGCATCAAAAATCAGATGGGGCTGGACATGTAATGCGATTTGGAGACCACTGCTGAACTAGAGCCATTACCGACTGGATCCATGGGATGTCAAAAGATCATGTCCAAAGACTAGAAATTGAATTCCCATTTGACCCAGCAATACCACTCCTGGGAATCTACTCTGGGAAACCAAAAATACGCAGCGGAAACACCATCCCTACTTTTATGTTCATAGCAGCATTATTCACAATATCCAGAATCTCAAAGCAACCAGAGTGCCCCAAAATCGATGACTGGATAAAAGAAGCTTTGGTACATCTTAACACAATGGAATACTATGCAGCTATTAGGAAAAATGAAGTTATAACATTTGCTCTATAAATGGATGGACATGGAGATTATGTTGAGCAAAATTAGCTAGAAGGAGAGAGACAAACACAGAATGACTGTATTTATCTGCATAACAAATAAATATATATGTACATATTAAGATACCAATGTCCAAGGTCAAGTGAAACATGTATCAGGAGGTTTTATCAAAGGTGGAAATCATAAATAAACATGTGGGAGTCAGAGGCTAGGAAAAGACATAAAAATGGAATCAGGGTGCCAATAATTGTCGAAAGTACTAATGCCAACCTAGAACTCGCGTTAAATAGAGGCAAAAGATACACATGATAACCCTTTAATGTATGCTCTGTAATCCATACCTGAGGGGGAAGGAAAAGAGAAAAGAGAGAAATGGAAAGAAATAAAGAACCTAGCTGGAGGGCCGGGGGGGAGGGGGAGGGAAGGAATGTGGTGGTGGAGATGGGCACTGGTGGTGGGATGGAAAATGGAACACTCAGAGTGACTCAAACTTCAAATATGGAACTCTTAATTGTAAGGTACCTTTGTACTTCTAAAATAAAAAATAA
>JAJIBD010035195.1:0-22631 GCA_021461705.1 Cryptotis parvus
CAGTGAAAACAGAAGAAAATGGACTCAGTGCTAAGTATTTTTTATGTTCCGGTTCATTTATCTGTCTCTTAGTTCTCCAATATTTCTGTTGGGGTTGCTTGTTAAAATTTACTAAAATAGGTTTCTAAAATTTAAGCACTGTTATTTTTGTTGACCTTGAGGAAACAATGGAAAAGAAATTGAGGCCATTGTGACAAAATAGGCTGCGAGGAAGCAACATTGTTGTCCCGCAATTCTGGTAGAATTTCCAAGATTGGAGTAGCCTTTAGTTGGGATCTGGTGAAATTTTCCTTCCTGGAGGATTTTATAACTGTCACTCTTGAAGACTTTATTCACAGAGAGTCTTCCTAGACTTATTTCACATAGTCTTCCTCTTCTCTTTTTTCTTCTTTTAATTATTTAAACACTGTAATTTACAAAAGTACAAAGTTTTTCACAATACAGTTGTTAGAAAGATTCATCATTCAGCACCAATCCTAAAAAGCGCCCAGTGTGCCACCAGAGACCTGCATTTCTCACCCCCCATCCCTATTCCCCTGCCTACTCTCTGAGTTGGCATCAACCATGTTGATCATTGAGGCCTCATATGGGAGAATGGTATTGACAAAGTCATGGCTTTTCTTCTGGATTGTTTAAGTGGAGTCTGACCATTTTGTTCTTGGATTCACTGCTGGGGTTCAAGAACACAGGGTTTACTTACTGCTAACCCCAGGCCCACCACCACAGCACGCCAGAGACAACATGCTTTTCACATTTATCTAATTCTATTTGAGCTTGTCCTAAGCATACACTGGAATAATCTATTTCTATATTGCTTCTTGGAGCTCACTTCTCTAAAGATGGTTTGATAGAATATGGTCTTGAGCAAAAGTCAATGGAGATTATTTAATCCCCCATTGTGCTATTTGGAGTCCACTGTATAGGAAACTATTGATATAATCCCACAGCACGCATCGTGCCCACATACTTGTATTTCAATGAAATATGATTGGATACCTGTTAGATGAGTATACCTGATTTTGAGGATATCATTTAGTTGCAAAGAGCAGTGGCCTTGTGGGTTGTCTCTGATGAGCTGTGTAGTCTGGACCTTGAGAATGGCTCGCCATTCTGGTGTGAGGTTTTTCCAGCCTCTGAGAGTCTGTTGAAGTGGAGACTAGAACCTGCCCACTCTTCCAGGGAAGCCTCATTAGCCTAAGTACATGGAAAGCTGGAACAGCTTCATCCAGTGTCTGTGTCTCTGGACCTCGCCAACAGTGGTTACAGCCATCCTGGGTAGGCCCACCAAGCCTTCCAGAGGGGACCGAGGTGAAGGAAGAGGCCCTAGCCCTTGACTCACGGGTGAGCCTGGTGGATTTGGTGATGAGTTCCTCATGCCTGACTTGAACTTGTCTTTGTCTGGGGTGGTTCTCTGATGAGCTACTGCGAATTCCGGACCTTGTTGTTATGTGTGAGGGTTTTCTAGCCTCTGAGAGTCTGTTTGGTCTTCCCTCTTCTTTTAAAGGAACTAAACCGCGGTGCTTCTGATTCCCAGTTTCCTAAGGTATTGCCTTCTAAATACGTGTTATAGCCTATGAATTTTGAAACAAAATACATGCAAAACACAACTAAGAACTAGACATCAATAATAGGGTATATGATAGAAAAAAATCTCATTTTAATTTTTGTTTGCGCTGTCCCACCATTCTATGTTATGTTAAATTTAGTGCTGAAATCTCTGGCTCTATTCGGAGAATATAAAACAAATCTCCTTCCTTTGGCTAGATCTTGGTGGCTTCCACACTTGAATCCTCTGCATAATGCAACTAACACCACACCTGCTTAATAAATGACTGCATATGCAGCCAGGTGGGGAAGATATGCTGAGAAAATTTGATAATAATGCCCAACATACCTGTCTCTGAGTGACAGATATGGCAGGAGAAGAGCAACTCTTAGCCTAAACTCTTAGAGTCTCACAGAGGATCTCACACTCAGCATGGCAGGAACACTGGGGAGGTGATACATAGAAGCCCAATGTGTTTCAATCAGTAGAAAACAATAACATGAAATTGTCAACCAACACAAACTTTTCTTTTAAATCCACATAAATCACTTTAGTGACACCCATGGTTCAGATGTTTAATGAGCTCAAAGAAATGATCACACAGGTACGCAAAGCACAAAACAAGCAGAAGAGAGCCAAGGTGAGTAAACTACAATCAGAATGACAGACATAGAAGAGCATGGTAGGTGAGTATAAAAACAATAAACTTTTGTGCAAGTTCTGAGCAGCAGGATATTACGCTACTGAGGAAAAGATGACGAAACTCCAAGATAAGATGGAAGAAATCTTTGAAAACAACAGAAGATGGAAACAAATCTGGAAAGAAATAAATGAAGGAAAAGTACCGTTTAAAAAGAGCAATACAATTAATACATTTGGAGTCACTGAGGACTGGAAAGGCACATTTGATCAAGATTTAGTAGTTAAAGAAATCATAGTCAATGAATTTACCAGCATGAGGCTCAAGTGATAGTATAGGAGGTTTCGGTACTTGTCTTGCACAGGACCAATCCTGGTTTGATCCCACCTCAGGACCCCAAGCACTTCCAAGAGTGATCAAAATTGCACAGACTCAGAAAAGCACCCCTGAACTCTTAAATTATGATTCAAAAATCTTTCCAACACCACTGTGAGAAGTGATCATCTCCCTTAAATTAGGTGCCAGTAATCTCCACAACTTGATTATACGATACTAAATTGTTTGATGTCCTGAGCAAGTAGAGCACCCACCAAGAAGCCTTCATGATTCAATTCAAGGGAATTACTTCCGCTCTTGGGGTGGAAAAGGGATATTTAAATTTGGGGAAAGTAGGGTGCAAACATGTGTCCAGCCAGTTAAGAAGGGACTAAAGAGATGGTGTGCTGCTTAAGCCTAGTCAGGTAGGGTGGAAAAGCAAGTTAGAATTAGTGTCTGCACTCTAAATGGATGTGCATGTAGTGTGTTTGACTACATCTCCCCCTTTTCTGTTTGTTCAACAAAAATTGATTTGCTAAAACAAACATTGAGAAAGGCTAGATAAAACATGCTTATCTTCTGTGAGGTGGAAACCCAGAGTAGTGCTTATCAGCAGTATTAGAAGTGGCTGTTATTTTGTATAGGACAATGGTAAAGCTGGCATAAAAACTTTTAACCTAGATTAGATTTGAGCAGGGTGGCATTCCAGAAACATTTGTTTATACATTCCAACTGCAGGTTTCAGGCCAGCTTCGCCTTGCCCAACCCCAGAGGGGCCCTTCTTCTGATTCATTGGGGAAAGTAAAGAGCTTTCTTTCGCTCATCTTATTTTAGTTCGTGGTATTGCTAGGAAACCATACCCGAGTTCTTGAACTCTTCTCAAGTCCCAAGTTGTTGCCAGGGTGGCATGAGTCTGTCTTGGTTCCAGATCACCAGGGGTGGCAAAAACAAGGTGACCCCCAGTTCCATCCAAGGCTCTTGTGTGGTACCCATATTTTGGATGTAGGCCAATCTCAGAGCAACTGAAGTGAACTAAGCCAAGTCAATATGACAAATGTTCAGGTTTAAAATCTACTTGCAACATTCGAATTAGTTGAGTTTCTAGGTCTAATGAATGAGAACTCCTTTCTTTCAAGTAAGACCTTACTCCCATTTTTTACTAGGAACTATGTAAAAATAAAGTTAAAAATATGCCACAAAGTAATAATTATGCACCAGGGGAGACTATGTGGTTGGTTGTAGTTCACTATACATGATTTATAGGTACAATAACAACATTGTTTCCTAGAGAAATAAATATAAGAAAATACATTCCTGCCCCCCTAGTTGTTGGGTACAGTACAGCTTGATTCTGGAAGGTATTAATAAGGTAATCTGTTGGTTGAGAGTAGTCCAGCAGGCAATGAAAATGTAATGGCTTCCGTAGCTGCTGGGTGGAGTCACAGGCAGAGATTAGCCTTTTGAGCCAGGACTACGAGAAAAAACCAATCAATGTGGTTGTTAGCTTTGTCATAGGTACAGTTCACTAAGATGCAATTGGGAGCACACCAGATATCCACAATGATGCATGAGGGAACAGGAGCAACAAGATGTAGTTGTGCAAATTTCATCTTGTAATCCAGCAATATGAGGCTAAAGGATACAGGGAAGGGGTGTGGTAATGGGTACTCCAGGAACAAAGGGTGCAGAGTTGCAGGAGTAGTAGGGTTTTCTAGGAAAAAAATAAGTCCCAGATGTTTGCCAACCACCAAGGGGGGGAAGTAGGGACAATAACTTAGATATAACACAGAAAGACATAAGAATAGACTGCTTGAACATAAAGCAGGTGGCCATTACATACACACATATGCACACCCTTACACAGAAGTGATCAACCAATACGATACAGCTATATATATGACCCATCAAGGGTGTGAATGGGAATGAGTCAAAGCAGTTCATTAGTATAAAGATGGCAAGTATGGTGATGAGTAAATTTTATCAATTCTTGGGATTAACTGCGTGGTGATAGACTAGACTGCAAAAAGCTTCATAGGTTAGATTATATACACAACATTTTCAAACTGAGCAACTTTTCATATCCTAGTCTTAAACATTAATAAAAAACTTTTTCACATAACTTGCTAAACATTCTATACTGAGCACTGTAGTAAGAGTCTAGGGCATTCAACTCTGTAATACAAGTCTATAGAGTCCAATTGCTTTGCCCATAGTCTCCTCGGCCAAAGAAATATTAGAATAGTAAAAGAAGAGGCTTCTTCCTCATCTCAAACTGAAGTGTCAAGGGTTGAAAGACAAGATTATTAATAGGGGTGACCCAAATTGCAGAGAGTACCAATAGCAATTTTTTCTCTTTGGGTTAATTCCTTTGTGTGGCTACATGTTGAAAGAGCTAGACAACTGGTCTTCGGAATTCAACCGCTGACAAAGTGTAATGGGACCCAGAGTTTCTTAGCAAGGCTGCCCTCTGTGGAAAATATAAACCTAGCATTTTTCTTGAATGGAGAGATTAACTGCTATCCATTCTTTGTTGGTTTTCACCCTAAATAGGTGAATTAACTGGTTTCTGTGACTGCATACCTCTTAGAAAGTGCCATTCGCAGCTATGTAACATATTCCTTGAGGTATATTAGAAGAAATTCTAAGCAGAATAATGTTACAGATAAGAAGTCAAGCTGGGGCATAACACTTTTGAGTTTTTAGGGTCCCATATAGGCATATCCAAAGATACCTGGTCCCTAAGGATACCAGTGATATGTTTGATTTGTCATTCATCACAGAATGATTGGAAAGTTTTACTAGTATAGTCTGTGTCTGTATCAGTTTTGATGGCATGAGAAGAACCCATGATAGAAAAACATTGTAACAGCAAGGAAGAAATGGCTTTAGCTCTTTCAAAAGTCATAGGAACAACCCATATAAAATGAAAATAATAGACAACTATTACATGAAGAAAAGGTTATTTGGAAAGAGGTTAACATGTATATTATCCATTTGCCATAATTCATTTCTCTGTAAACCTTAGGGGTTAGCTCCCAGAAACATGCAGTGCAATGTAGAGGATCATAGACAGGACAAGCATGAATAAGTTTGTCTGACTTGTTTTAATGGGATGAGATAATATACATGAAGTCAGTGGGTGTTTATGTGTAGCCTTTATGTGGTGTACTGTTTCATTTCCTTGAGCCATTGGTCCAAGCATTCACAATGACATCTAATATGGGTGATGAATATCTGTAAAGAACTTTTGAGTGCTGAAGCAAATCCCTGGCCCACATTGTAATAGGCATCTAGAAAAGCAGTGACAATTCCAGGAAGGAAAAATGCCAACCATGTATGCTGAGACACTCACCATGTTACATGGACCTGACACATGGGAGAGCAAATAAATTAGTGGCATTTTTCCACTAATGTTAAGCAGAATTGTAATACATAAACACTGTTGTGGTTGAGTGAAGGACCAACTGTCCCACCTTTCCCGCTGATGGGCCATAAATATAATATATTGGAGCAATGGGGATGGGAGAGTTTAGATGATGGAAAAGTTTACAAAAGGCGACCATTATTAGATAAAGTCCCAGGCTTTCACAGCTGGAAAAGGTAGAGAATTTCTCCAGGAAATATCTAAAGCTCGTTGAAGAACTTCACTGGGGGGGAAATGAACTCAAGTTCTTTTTAGGTTTTGGCAGGACAATGGAGTGGGAGGGTCATAGCCCAGTAGAGCTTACATTCTCAGTCTCTCTTTCATTATAAAGATTTGGCTATTAACTCCAAATAATGCACAAGGGGTGTAAGACTGCTTGTGTGTAAATAGAGCCACTCTAATAGGCCAGATAGTTGAGCTATATAAGTAGTTGGGGATTAGGGTATAGCAAGGATCAGTAACCACTCCTTTTCTCCAGGGAGTAAATCTGGAATGAAAGTACTTTTGGAGCCAGTCCATAAAAATTCTAGTTCCATTGAAGCTTCAGGGGTTAGGTTTCTTTGGCTATTCAGGGGTAGGGTCGCCTTCAAGGATGAGGAACAAGTTGCTAAGCTCTGAGTTGGGAATTCCAAAGGAGTGAGGCTCCTCATGAGGAAAATACACAGAAGCTCTCTAAAGTCAATGTAGCAAAAACAATAATACCTATGGCAGACAACACCAACCAGCCCAGAACATTATCAAGAAATGTCTTTAGTGACACCCTAAAAATGATGTCTAATGAAATCAAGGAAATAATAGGACACAGAGTTAACAAAGTACATGAAAGTGTAAGAGTATAAATGAGAAAAATACTATAATCAGATGTGACAGGAAATGAAGAGAATGATAGGTGACATAAAAACTACAATAGAAGCTCTGAACAGCAGAATAATAGCAGCTGAGCAAATATAAAAGTGCCTCCAAAATGATACAAAAAAAAGAGTACTAATAAACAATAAAAGGTGGAAAATCATCTGAAAAGAAATGAACAGATACAAAGAGAACTGGGGATGAGTTCAAGAGAAACATTATAGAATCATTAGTCTCCCAAAGAGCAGGAAGGGTGAATTTGATGAAGAAACAATAGTTAAAACAAATCATCAATAAGAATTTTCCAGTTAAATGCAAGTACTGAAATGCTTGTATTGTGACCCAGTGAGTTCCAGTGAAATATAGACCCACTAGAAACTTCCAAGACACATTATACACAAATGATAAGAGCCAATTTTGATATTCTTGAATAAGAATATTAAAAGCAGATGTATCACCAAAAAAGAACTTACATATAGAGGAAAACATATAAAATGCAAAGAAAATAGATCAAAATGCAACTAGAAAGAAAATGGAGTTACCTCCTTTCTTTTTTTGTTGCATTTGATCTTATAACTCCTAAAAAGCTAACAAAATGTTTTTTGTTTAATACAAAACAACAAAATGAAAATTTCAACAAGAATATTCTATCAAGATAGATTATCATTCTGACTTCAAGGAACAATAGAGAGCTTCAATAGACAGGCAACAGTTTAAGGTGTTAATTACCTTGAAACTGATATAGCAGGGACAGGGGTGCCACATGACAATAAAAAATTCCTGAAAGAAGAAAAGCTGGTCCTTCAGCTATCCGAGAGTCACCGGTTTTGAAACCAGATCCAGGCTTGATAAGATCACTATCAACAATAGACCTTGAGGGAGATGGATCAACCTTCATGGCCTAGGATCCAGCTTGCAGAAGACTCCCAGAGCATTCCAGTCCAAGAGGATAAAAACCCATTGAAATCAGTTGGGGCTCGCTCACTCCGTCTTTGGAGCAGCCCGTGTTCTCCTTGAGTGCATTACTCTCTCTCTCTCCCTCTCTCTCACTTTCCTACCTCACCCTTTCCTAAAACATCCTCAATAAAACTTTGTTTTACTTTACTGCTTATCAACTCTTGAAAATTCTTTTTCTGAGAGGAAGACAAGAACCCAGGGTTTCTGAAGAAACTCTGGGTTTCTGAGGAAACTCTCCCATCCCCATTGCTCCTGTATCTTATACTTATGGTCCATCAGCAGGGAAAGGTGGGACAGTTGGTCCTTCACTAACCACAACAGTGTTTCACAATTACAATTCTGCTTAACAAGTGGAAAATGCCCAGAAATCCCCAGAAACTCTGGGGTAAGGCCTAAGAGCTGACTTGTCTTTTATCAGTCCTTAGCCTGCCCAGTGGGTCCCAGGTGACTGAGGTAGCTGGGGGAGAAAGTGATTCTCCCCATTCTGGCCTCACATACCACCCGTGAGGCCCACCTGCATCATTTTGGCTACCACAGCAGGACTTTGCAGTGAAGAGTTTCCCCAGAAGGAGGTAATCTGTAAAATCTGCTGAGAAGGTATGCTCCATTGGAAATATCTAGGGAGGGATGGGGGAGGAATGCTACCAACCTCTCTGTGTGTGTGTGTGTGTGTGTGTATGAGCACCCTGATAGATCCTCCTATCAGGCGTGATTCTGTGGCTCCAAGACCTGGCACCCTAAGGTCCCATGAAGTTATGGCATCAGAGTGGGCTGGCTGTAATTTCCACGAAGAACATATGGTCTATGGTGGTGCTGACCTAGTGGTCAGCTGCAAGTTACAACTGCTGAGTCCACAATGGCTAAGTTCTTCACTGGCCAGACAAGCAACTGAATGGTCTCTGTAAAGAGGAACCCCTACTTTGTCTGTCTTGTGTCACCTATCACTATGGGAGGAATGGGAGGAAAAATTCACTGTGAAAGATTCTAGGAGACCAAATTTCAGGTAGAAATAATTTCCCCTCTCTCCCTTACCCCAGACTAGCAAGAGAACTGGCTAGAGAACACCAGGAGGTTAATGAGGTGGGTTAGCAGCTTTAGCCCCAGGCAAAGATAAAAAGGAAGGAAAACCCTGCTAAGGCAGAAAGGCAGAACCAAGTCAGAGACCCAGTGAATGTTACCAAGACAGAAAGGCAGAACCTAGTGACAATGCAGCAGATGTCAGCAAGGCCGCAGAAGGTAGCAAGCAAGAAGACAGAACTTTTATTCTCCCTATCTCTTAGAGACCCAGGACCAGGCTAGGTTGGGCTCAACATGCAAGCCATGGTCATGTTGGACGCAAAGAAGTCCCCAGGGGCACCTGGGGTAATGCAGAGATCACTGATGGAGATGTCCATGCTGCGTGATGCTTTGCCAAGGCGGGCCTACATGCTCTGTGGTACATGTCTGGCTGGATCGCCCCCTAAACCCACAGAGCCTCCAGAACTGGGCCGACAGGCCCTGTGGTCATGTCGTGCTGGGACGCCCTGATCTCTTGGAAACCCATGGCAGGTTAGGTCTGGCTTCACACGCAGGTCATGGTTGTGGTGGATGCCCAGGAGGCCCCAGTGACACTTTGAGTATCACTGTTGGAGATGTCCACACTGAGTGATGCTCTGCTGTGACCAGGCCATAGCGCCAGAAAGCCAAAAGCCACAGCACACAAGGCAGGGGGTAGAGTCCCCTCAGGAGAGGCCAGTAGGGAGAGGCCAAGGTATGAGGGGTTAGGAGTCTCCTCAGGAAACCAGTAAGTAAAAATCCTAGAAAATTTTTGACACAGAACCATCATGTTTTAGTTTTTTTTTCTTTCATGGGTTGCTGCCAGAATATTTGAAAATATGGGAAACACTGCCTCTATACCCAAAGAGTCCCCTTGGCTTGCTTGTTAAAACACTGAAAGTACCTCCAACTAGGTAGCCTAAGCAAGAGCATCTTAAGGATCCTTGCAGTAGAACACCAGGAAAATGGCCAGTAAATGTCAGTTTGCTATTAGGCTATCTTGTAGTTAGACCCTTTTTGTAAACAGCAAAAGAAATGAGATTTAATTTCTAACATCCAGGTCTTCATGGCATTGTACCAGGCTTTGAAAAGAAAAAGAAACTGTCAGATTTGCTGCATGCATGTCTTGGAAATAAGGGAACCAGAACAGGACTCCACACCAACAACACAGGCTAGAGCTCCAGATGCTCCATATTGCCTCTAACTCCACAGGCACCTGTGGAGCCTGCAAAAGCTTTTTTGAGGAGGCTGAGACTGCTGCTGCTGAAGAGCTCCTCCCCTCCTAGGATCACCTCAGACAGCTCGAGGCTTCACCTCATAGATCTAGACTTAGAGAACAGCACAGCAAAAAGGCAGTTGCAGGGAAGCCACTGTGCCCACGGTGGTCTAAGGTAACTCAGGAGTGCAGCCTCCCTAGAAGGGGCTAGTGCAGCAGGGTTTGTTTGCAAAGGAGCTTGCAACAGACCAGAAAGAGCTCAGACATGTATCTCTCCCACAAAATCTGGCCCAGCAGGGTGCACTCAGAGTTGAGTCTCTTATCATTCCAAACCTGCAAGAGCCACCCGAAAGTCCCCTAAGGGAAATGGCTAAGGGAGAAGCAGGCAGA
This sequence comes from Cryptotis parvus, assembly GCA_021461705.1. Lineage (NCBI taxonomy): Eukaryota > Metazoa > Chordata > Mammalia > Eulipotyphla > Soricidae > Cryptotis > Cryptotis parvus. Next base: position 10,373 of record JAJIBD010035195.1, read on the forward strand.
GTGAAGATCCACGTGCTCTTCTTTCTCAAAGAGTTTTACTGAGGCAAGCAGCAGCTAGGGACATTTTGGCGAGATCCTTCAAAGTTTACAAAGGAATTTCGAGCTCCCAACCTTTGCTTTTACGTTCACCTGCAATAACAAATAATTTTGTCCAACTGTTGCATGCCAAAGCGAGAGCATAAACAGGGCCTGTGAAGGTGAGAAATGACTGCTGACCTTGACTACCCTGTAGGCTGAACCTCCAGTTTTCCTTAGCAGATCCAGAACAGGATTATCAAACCAGGAATATGGTGACTGTTAATTCATTTCCAAAAGGGGATTAATGCAGTAATTTAACTCACAGTTTTTGATTTTTTTTACAGCCAAACCTGACCTCAGTAACATCTATTTCAGAGACTGGACATCGTAATGGATTTTTAACTTTCTTTACCACTCCTCGAGCTAGCAACAGGCACTAAGGCAGCACTCAGAACAGAACTACGAAAGCTGAAAATGGTAGCATACCACGATCTTAGGGTTTACAACTCAATTGGCCATAATCTAGATTGCCGGTTTTGTCAACAAAAGCACTTTCTTGACCCATGCTTCCGCAAAAACAAAACAAAACAAACAAAAAAAAAAAAAAAAACAGGCAGGGGACAAAGTCTGTGCAGAAGGCAGTGCTCGGGGACCATACGGGATGCGGGGATAGAACCGGGTGTCGCCAACGTGCAGGGCAAATGCCCTACCCGCTGGACTATAGCTCTGTCTCCTGAATAAGGCAGTTTTGGGGTGGGAGGTATTGACCAGTACCTGATCACGTATTGGACACCTAGGTAAGGAGGTGGGGCGGAAGGGGAAGAATGAGGCCACTGGACTCGGGTTCCCCAGGTAATTGAAAAATAGGGGAGGGAACTTGGACTGGAAAAGGGAGGGTGTAGATTGATGGGAAAGTGCGGAATGATGGTCTGAGAAAGGTGGGGAAGTGGGTGGGTCCAAGGGAGAGTGACAGGAAAATGGGAGGGGCTTATAAGCACATGGGGCATGGTCAGGGCCCAGCAGTCTAGGGGAGTGGGGCGTGGCCTTGTCCGATTCTGCTGATTGGGAAGTAGGTGGGTCTTGGCGAGAATGGCAGGAAGGTGGGGCGGGATAGGGGAACGGGTGGGGCCTGGAGTTGATAGACTGGTCAACGGACCGGCCCAGAGAGAAGAGCTGGTGGAAGGGTGGGGCGGATGAGACAGGGTTCATCCCAGATTAGCCGCGGGGACCCACGTTTCTTAGGCTCCAGCCTGAGAGTCTAATCGGAATTGAATACCTGTCATCTTGGACAGTATTCCCAGGTATGCTGGTCCAGAGACTCTCAGACATGGGGGCAGAGCTGTTCCTTGCTCTCCCTGTGCACAGCCTTCATGAGGCAGTCGGGGAGGCATTCTAGGCCTGGCCCACCACCTCGGCAGGAGACCTCACAACAAGCCAGATCACCTCTCCCCTCACTCCCGCGGGCGCCGCCATTTTCCACATTTGGACTTCCCCTCATCAGAACTTCACCCAGCAAACCATCTTATCACAGCCCGGCTTGCTGGCGGCCGCTTCTGCCACACGGTTCATCAATAAATGCTTTATTTGGAGGTGTTTAAAAAGAGTTTGCCTCCTGCTCTGCAAGCCTGGCAAGCTTCTCGTGTTGTATTTGATATGCCAAATTCCAGTAACAATTATATTAGGTCATTCCCATGACCTAATATAATGGTTTGTGAGCTCTTTATGTTCCTGTAGCAAAGCCCATGCCCCTGGCTCTACTGGCATGAGACAGGACATATGGAGATATTACTGGTGCCCGCTCTAGCAAATAGATGATCAATGGGAAGATCGTGATCGTGATTATCTTGGACTGGTGCTTTACGTGATGGGTGTGTTGGTCTGTGTGAGTGACAGGGCTAGTCTGCTGGACCTGGTCCTCCCTTTCTCGCCGCACATCATTGGTCGGCCACTGGTCATTAGAAATCCATATCTCCGCTACTTCTGTTTTCTCTGCTCCGCAGGATGCTCCTGATGGAGGCCCGTGCTGATACACCGATTGGCGGATGCTAGGCGGGATCTCCAGCTCCTTTTCCTCACGTTCTGCTTCCATGTCCAAGGCCCAGCTTGGGTCACACCATTCTCCATATCCAGGCTCCTTTTTTTGGCGCTCCGCATTTGTTTTTTTTTTTTTTTTTGTTTGTTTGTTTTTTTCCTTTTTGGGTAACAACCGGCAATGCTCAGGGGTTACTCCTGGCTCTGCACTCAGGGATTACTCCTGGCGGTGCTCGGGGACCATATGGGATGCCCGGGGATCGAACCGGGCTGGCATGAGCCGCCACTGCAAGGCAAACGCCCTACCTGCTGGGCTATCGCTCCGGCCCGCACACTGCATTTGTACCCCAGAAGTAGAAACCTATTTATTATTATTATTATTATTATTATTATTATTATATTTTTTGCTTTTTTCTACACCCGGCAATGCTCAGGGTTGCTCCTGTCCCTTCTCTTGGAATTACTCCTGGTGGTGCTCGGGATGCCTGGGATTGAACCCGGGTCAGCAACATGCAAGGCAAGCGCCCTACCCGCTGGACTATCGCTCCGGCCCCTATTATTCATATTCACATAAATAAATATTAATACCAATATTTATTAACATCAACATCAATATTAATATATTAATATTACTAGTTTGACTTTTTGGAATTCGCACCCGACGATGCTCAGCGGGTACTCCTGACTCTGCACTTGAGAATTACTCCTGGCGGTGCTCAGGGGGACCCTATCAGATTCCAAGGAATCGAACCTGGCTCGGCTGCATGCAAGAAAAACGCCCAACTTGCTGAACTACAGCTCCTGGCCCCAACTCCACCCAGCAGACCAGCCTATTATAGCCCGACTCACGTGGCGCGCGCAGTTCATCAATAAATGCTTGATTTTGAGATGACTACAAGAGTATGCTACCCGCACGGCAGAGCCTGGCAAGCTACCCGTGTCGTATTTGATATGCCAAATACCAGTAACAATTATAGACCTCATTCCCATGACCTGATGGAATGGTTTGAGGCTCTTTATGTTCTGGAGCAAGCAGGTGCCCTTGGGCTCTACTTGCATGAGACAGGTCATATGGAGATGTTACTGGTGCCCGCTCCGAGCCAATAGATGATGAATGGGAAGACAGTGATACAGTGATCTAAATAGACTTGATTTGAAAGGTACCCCTTGGGTAATCCAGATAGAACTTGCTTTAAAACTAGGTAATTGGCATAGTCTAAAAGAGAACTCAAGTTATACATGTTGTTATCAGTCTGACCAGGAACATCAGCAAAAAGGCAGATGTGCTCTAAAGTCTGCTAATAGGCCAAGGGTCTTCAAGTTAACATCAATTTTGTTGAGTGTTCATTCTTAGCTCTATGAGCACAAATAGTCATTTGGAGAGAATAAGAATTTTAACAGCTTTTAATGCCATCTGTAACAAGACCTCATCCAGTGAATATTCCCTCTAATCCAGAATATTCTGCAAAAAAGAAACAATGGGTATTGGATTTAATAACATTAGTGAATCACAATTGTCCATGGGAAGGGATTGAACAGGGCAGCTAAGAGTAACTCAGAACTCTGCTTCATGTGACATAGATAAATCTTCAGGATTGGCAACTTAACTTCATGGAAATGCTCAAATGTTCAGGGTATTGTTATCTTTTGGTTCCTGTTCACACCTTCAGTGGAAGGGTCTGGGATTTTCTATGTTGTACAAAAAGCAAGAGAGGTGGCTTGGTGTTTTTCTATTAAAAAATCTGGACACAGTATGTTTGCTTCAGTTTGTGTTACCTTAACTTTTGTGTTTTCTAAAACAACAAACTGTTCTGCCCTCACTAGGACAAAGAGGAACCTTTTTCTTACTCCTTTAAGGTCTAATCATTTCAGAGTAATGTTCCTTAGCCTAATTGATCTGGTTTTTTGTCTTGCAGATGATGAAAGCTTCAAAAACCCAACTTTCATTCATTGCCTGGGCCGCATTTAAACTAAGGTAGTAAAGAGGTTTTACCCCTTCTATGCAGGGTCTACAAGCCCCTTTTTCAGCATGAAGCAATTACAGAAGACGAACCTTCAGACCAGTTTCCCCTTAAAGATTTAAGGTGGTGAAATCTCTAGGGGGATTGATGTAGGCAGGGAGACAGGGGGTGCCACATGACAATAAAAATTCCTGAAGAAATAAAAACTGGTCCTTCAGCTATCCAGAGTCACCAGTTTGGAAACCGGAACCAGGCTTGATAAGATCACTATCAACAATAGACCTTGAGGGAGATGGATCAACCTTCATGGCCTCAGAATCCGGCTCACAGAAGACTCCAGAGCATTCCAGTCCAAGAGGATAAAAACCCATTGGAAATCAGTTGGGGCTCGCTCTCCGTCTTTGGAGCAACCCGCATTCTCCCTTGAGTACATTATTCTCTCTCTCTCTCTCTCTCTCTCTCTCTCTCTCTCTCTCTCACTTTCCCTCCTCCTTCCCTTTCCTAAAACCAACTCAATAAAACCTGTTTTACTTCACTGCTTATGGACTCCTGAAAATTATTTTTCTGAGAGGGAAGACAAGAACCCTGAGGAAACCCTGATTAAGGCCTAGGGCCGGGATTGCCTTTATCAGTCCTTAGTCTGCCCAGCGGGTCCCAGGTGGCAGAGGTGGCTGGGGAGAAAGCAACCATCTCTCCCCTTCCAGCCTCACATAAGCCACCCGAGGCCCACCTGCATCAAACCCATTTTGTCTAGGTCATGGCACTTAGTATTGCACACATCCACTTACGGTTACCTTCTGCTAGATTAAGAAAGGTTTATGAAATGTATGAAATTCCCTTACATGTGTTCTATAAATATAAAGGAATTTATATATTTTTCAGTAATTATTTATTTCAATTTTTTAAATTATTTAATCCTTATTTATGTTGAATATTCTATATCTGACCAGATTTTGCTTGTTTGTTTTCTTACACCTATAGAGATTTTTGGAGGAATTGTTTGTGTGAAGAATTGTCTTCCAGCTTTTGATTTTGAGTCTGTTTGCTCTAGGTATTCATATCATTTCAGTAGGCATCAGAATGTTTTATTCATGTTTTTAGCCCATTTTGCCACTTTGTATCTCTTACCTGTTTCATTTAGACCATTCTCATTGAGAGATTATTGTCATTGGGTTTTCTGTCATCTTTCTGTATGAGCTTGTTGTGCTTTTTGGACTTTGCTTATCTTACAGCAGCTCCTTCAGTCCTTCTTTTAAATTTGATTGAAGCTGGAATGTCCTTATGGGTCAGAGGTGCAGAGATGAGACTCTGGGAACAAGAGGCATTTTCATTAATATTTTTAATAATCACCAGCCAGAGGAACAGTAGTTCTCATCTTGGCAGCTGACTGACAGCTTAAACAAAGGAAGGCAAGTCTCTTATATTTCTAAGTATCAAGGTGCAGACAACGGAAAGGCCCCGCAGCCCCATACCTGCACCCTGGCCCCACTCTGCAGCCACCATGGTTTTGTAGGTGACTTCTGGAGAGTGTCCACTTCTATACAGTCTTGTTTACAGATGCTTTTCCCTCTTTACTGCTTTTTTTAAAATTTTTTTTTTTAATTTTTTGCTTTTGGGTCACACCCAGCTACGCTCAGGGGTTACTCCTGGCTCTGCACTCAGGAATTACTCCTGGTGGTGCTTGGGGGATCATATGGAATGCTGGGGAATGAACCCGGGTTAGCCACATGCAAGGCAAATTCCCTTCCTCTGTACTATTGCTCTGATCCACAAAATACGTTTTAGTTTTGTTTGGGGTTAGCCACACCTGGCAGCGCCCGATGGGATGCCAGGGATTGAAATGGACTGGTCATGTGCAAGGTATTCATATTCTAGATACACCCAGCAAAGCAGGTATCAGCTTTCCCCATTGAACCCCCTGCATTCCACAGACCACGAGGCGACTTCTGACCTGAGTCCACCATTCTGATAAGGCCTCAGAAGAACCCAGAGAAACCCCCCACCTTGCTGGCAGCGATCTTCACCATCCACACTATGCAGCTCGTAAGATCTCCACCCAAGAGATTAAGCCAGTCCCAGCCCAGCTTGTCAGAAACCCAGCCTACAAGGACCCACCTTTCAGAGACCTGCCCTTCAGAGGAGAGAGTATTTCAAGCCCAGGAATGCTTGAGCCACAGATGTAGATACGCCCGGCAGAGCAGATACCAGCTTTCCCCATTGCACGTGTCCGCTTCACAGCCACACAAATTTACCTCCAAATTACCAGGAATATTCTATCCAGCCCAATGAGAGGCCCCACAAGGTAATGAGAGTATAGTGCCGCATGGCAGAGCCTGGCAAGCTATCCGATGCGTGTTCGATATGCCAAAGACAGTAACAAAAAATGTTTATTTTCCTAACCCCCAAAGAGCCCTTAATACGGCAGCAGTAAGAAAGGTGAACAAGCAGTGCCTGATAAAATTTCACGGCCAACCTAGGCAGCCAAAATGAAGAAGGACTAAAATGACTGTCTGTACTTTCAGTGCACATACGCCAGCAGACCAGACTATCACAGCCCGGATCATCGACACCCACCCTGCAGCAGTTTTTTTTTTTTTCAATCTGGCCCTGGTATGCTGAACCAGAGACTCTCAGACATGGGGCAGAGCTGCTACTGCTCTCCCTGTGCCCAGCCACTCATGAGGTGCCCGGGAGGTCTGGCAGGTTCTAGCCCTGGCCTGTACCCCAGCAGAGCCTCACAACAAGCCAGACGACCCCCTCTCAACTCCATGGAGGCTGCCGCTTTTCCACATCCAGATTTCTTTCTCATCAAAACTCCACCCAGCAGATCAGAATATCACAGCCCAGCTCACAAGGCCGCTAGCGGCGGCGCGGTTCATCAATAATTGCTTTATTTAGAGGTGACTACAAAGAGAATGCCACCCGCACGGCAAGCCTGGCAAGCTGCTTGTGTCGTATTTGATATGCCAAATACCAGTAACATTTATATTAGGTCATCCCCGACCTAATGTAATGGTTTGAGGCTCTTTATGTTCCTGGAGCAAGCAGATGCCTTTGGGTTCTACTAGCAAGAGACAGGACATATGGAGATATTACTGGTGCCCGCTCTAGCAAATAGATGATCAACGGGAAGATATTGATAGTGACGCTGGCATCCGGAAGTATATAATGAGGATCTGATGGTGCAAGCGCAAAAAGATCAAGTATGACATCATTGGTCTGACTGAGACAAGGAGGCGCCAGTTGCATCATGCTGTATTTGACACCGGAGAAGAATTGTTCCTTGAAACATGCAACAAAAGAGGCATCGGTGGCGTTGGTGTCCTTGTCAGCAACGAACATGGCCCGTCAACATTGATTCATTTGAATGCCCTAACGAACTGGATAGGATGATTACACTTGAAGAGATGTGGCCCAGTGCCAGGAATTTCTACCTTCATTGTCTATGCACCAGCATCCACATACAAGGAAGATGAAATTGAGAAATTCTACATAGAACTGGAGGAAGTTCTATAAAAAAAAGGTCACATCTTCTTCAAGTTCATAGTCAGTGATTTTAATGCCAAAATAGGACAGAGAAGATCTGCTGAAGAATTCCACATTTGGACCCATGGCCCAGAATGGAACGAACAGGGTAAGAGACTATCTGAGTTCATCATGTCCTCCAAGACCATTCATGGTAACTCCACAGTTCCAGAAGGCTGAAGCGAAACGTTGGACATGGGAATCTGGTGGACAGTTCCACAATGAAATTGACCATATCATCTTCAATTGATGGTTTTGTCTGACCGATGTTGCTGTTGTCCCGTCCCAAAATTCCAAAGAGCATCGGACCACCGTCTCCTTAGTGCAAAATTCTACTTCACGCAATGGGGAGAAATGGCTGCAAAAGTTTAAAAAAGAGAACTGCCAGAACGACCACCAACTGGGATTCTTTGGCACCATTGCAGCAACATGGGAAGATACCATCTTTGACGATATCAATGAAGAATACAACCGACTGGTTCAGCAGCTCCATGATTGTGGGAAGAATGCCAAGAGAGAGAAAGACACAAAGGATGCATATCTTCAGAAACTTTCCAGCTCAATTGCCAATGTGGCAAGGCACGAACCTCAAGCTACCAAAGGCTAACGTCCAAGCTTGCAAAGCAGTGCAGAGAAGTGATAAAGGAAAACCTCAAAGAAAGAAGAGCAGAAATACTGGAATATGCAGCAGAAGCCGGGAAAAGCATTCGCACCGCCAGCCTGTCCTTCGCCAACTATAAGACCAAGATGACTGCCCTCCAACGCCCTGATGGATCTATCACATCTTCCAGAAAGGCAATGGAGAAGATTACCAATGACTTCTGCTCAGATCTCTTTGATCTGATTCCACCTGCCCACATACCAAATTCCACAGGATGATATGTCATTCCCATCATTCTCCCTTCTCAAATCTGACATGGTATATTGTCGGTAAAGAAGGGAACAGCACCATGCCAAGACAAAGTTAGACCGAACACCTGAAGAATCTGCTATAAGTACTCATCAGTACACTAGCTTGGCTCTTCACATGCTATCAGTCCCAATGCAAGGTGCCCTCCCAATGGAAAACCAGCAGGACAGTTCTACTGTTCAAGAAGGAAGACATTCATGACATTGGAAACTATCGCCCCATCTGCCTGTTGTCTATCATCTACAAGCTGTTCACTCGAGTCTTCCTGAACAGGATTGGCAGAACACTAGATGAAGGACAACCATGCGATCAAGCTGGCTTCTGGAAAGAATTCAGCACAATCGACCATATCCACACAGTAACCAAGCTCATTGAGCTTTGTAGGGAGTCCAAGCAGTCATCAAGCCCCTAGCCAAACAGGGCGTTTCAAACCCAATACATCAAGATCCTTCGTGAGCTGTATTACGGATTCACCACCAGGATCTCACCATTCTACAAGGAAGTGATCATTGATGTTAAAAAGAGATGTTTGGCAGGGTGATACCATTTCACCAAACTCTTCAGCGCCACCCTCGAGAACATCATGTGGCAATTAGAATGCTAAGGAATGGGAGTGAAGATAGATGGTCGGAAACTACACCACCTCTGCTTCGCTGATGACATCGTTCTAATAACACCAAACATTAGCCAAGCTGCACAAATGCTGGCTGACTTCGACCGAGAATGTGGAAAGATAGGTCTACAGCTGAATCTAAAAGAAAACAATGTTTATGAAAAATGAAATAGTTCCAGAGGCCCCATTCACTCTCAATGGAATAGACATCTCTCAATGCAGCAGTTATGTGTACCTAGGTCGAGAAATCAACATGATGAAGCCAAAACCTAAAACTGCTGCGGAGGAAGAGAGAGCAGCATGGAATGCTTTCAAAGGCATCAAAAAATAGCTAAAAGGACAAAAGACCCTCCGACTCCGGGCACATATCTTTGACTCCACCCTTCTCCCTGCATTAACATATGCCTCAGAGACCTGGGTTCTACAAAAGCAGGATGAGAATGCTATTCGGGTCTCCCAGAGAGGAATCGAAAGAGCTCTTCTTGGAATATCAAGCCTCACTCAAGTGAGAGAGAAGGAATCCAGAGTTCTGACATTTGTCACTGTTCCAGAATCAGGGATGCTGTCTCGTTTGCCAAGGCATCAAAAATCAGATGGGCTGGACATGTAATGCGATTTGGAGACCACTGCTGAACTAGAGCCATTACCGACTGGATTCCATGGGATGTCAAAAGATCATGTCCAAAGACTAGAAATTGAATTCCCATTTGACCCAGCAATACCACTCCTGGGAATCTACTGGGAAACCAAAAATACGCAGCGGAAACACCATCCCTACTTTTATGTTCATAGCAGCATTATTCACAATATCCAGAATCTGGAAGCAACCAGAGTGCCCTAAAATCGATGACTGGATAAAGAAGCTTTGGTACATCTACACAATGGAATACTATGCAGCTATTAGGAAAAATGAAGTTATAACATTTGCCTATAAATGGATGGACATGGAGATTATGTTGAGCAAAATTAGCCAGAAGGAGAGAGACAAACACAGAATGACTGCATTTATCTGCATAACATAAATATATATGTACATATTAAGATACCAATGTCCAAGGTCAAGTGAAACATGTATCAGGAGGTTTTATCAAAGGTGGAAATCATAACAAACATGTGGGAGTCAGAGGCTAGGTAAGACAGAAAATGGAACAGGGTGCTAACAATTGTCGAGAGTACTAATGCCAACCTAGAACTGCGCATTAAATAGAGGCAAAAAGATACACATGACAACCCTTTAATGTATGTTCTGTAATCCATACTCTGGAGGGGAAGGAAAAGAGAAAGAGAGAGAAATGGAAAGAAATAAAGAACCTGCGATGGAGGAGGGCTGGGGGAGGGGGAGGGAACTGGGGACGTTGGTGGTGGAGAGATGGGCACTGGTGGTGGGATGGGTGCTGGAACACTGTATGACCAAAACCCAAATATGAACTTTTTTAATTGTATATCTTTGTAATTTTAAAAATAAAAAATAAGTTCTTATAATTGGTGTCTTCATTTTCATTTGTTTCCAGAAATCTTTGGATTTCCTGTTTGATTTCTTCTATGACCCATTTGTTGTTCAGGAGTAAGCTGTTCAGTTTCCAGGGTGTTTGGTTTGACTCCCTGTTTCTGTGTACGGTTAACTTCCATTTTCAGTGCATCATGGTCTCGAAAAGATAGCTGACCTAATTTCTATCTTTTTAATTTTATTGAGGTATGCTTTGTGGCCTCCTTTTCCCTTTTTCCTGCTCCTTCATTTTGGTAGGACTCCTCTCGAGTGAGATTCTCTCTCTCTTTGGTGGGAGACTTGGGCTCTCTTGTATGGTCTAAGTTCTGACCAGAGCTAGAGTTCTTTCATTATATTAGACTGCAATGGTAGAGCTTTTGTATTATTAAAAGCCCTTTTGGAACTGTGACAGACTTGTGAGTTTTTATCCGTTCCCTCATCGGCCTCGGAAGTAGAAGAGAACTTCTGTCCTGATACTGTTGGGGGACCCCAGCGGTTCCCCAACACTCCCACAATCAGTTCCGAATAAGTGAAAAATGCAGATGCACTCTGTATGGACACACAGAGTCTGTGAATACCATTGAATTTTTCCCTGCTCCAACATTCTTCTCACGGGCTCTGCAGATAAGACAAATGTCTATATGGGATGTAAAGAACTTTGGGAGGCTAAGGATCTAGCAGATGCTCTAGAGAATGGTGGGATCCTGGAAACTACAGTGTGTGCAAAGCTAGGGAGGTTTTGCTACAAAATCATATCCCAGCAGTAAGTATTGCAGGTGAGATGAGAACTTAAGAAGTCAGTGGAGACAAAATACAGGATTATATAATTCCTTGATAAATGTCACGCTCTCAAGTTCTACTAAAAGAAATTTTCTCCTCATAAATGCACCCAGCGTGGAACAGCTAGAATTTACCAGGAGACTACCATCCTGGCTACATTGAGACCATAGGAAGATTATAGGAAGGATCATACTAGTTTGCCCTCATGCAGCCCATCTGATTTTTAGATGCTTTGGTAAATGAAACAGCATCCCTGACTTTTGATCATCCACGGAGGTCGAACTCCGGATTCCTTCTCTCACATGAGTGAGGTATCTGCTCTGCTGGGTGTATCTGCATCTGTGACTCAAGCATTCCTGGACTTGAAATACTCTCCTCTGAAGGGCGGGTGTCTGAAGGAGCCCCTTTTCTATCCCTGGCCCACCATCCCAGCAGAGCCTCCAACAAGCCAGACGACCCCCACTCCATGAGGGCCTTCATTTTTCCACATCCGACTTCTCTCTCATCAGACCTCCACCCAGCAGACCAGCCTATCAGCGCCTGGGCTCATCGAGTTCCACCCTGCAACAGTCTTTCTTAAATCCGGCTCAGGTATGCCGGTCCAGAGACTCGCAGACATGGGGCAGAGCTGTTACTGGCTCTCCCCGAGACCAGCCCCTCACGAGGCACCCGGGAGCAGATGGTGGGTTCTAGCCCTGGCCCACCATCCCAGCAGAGCCTTGCAACAAACCATACGACCCTCCACTCCATGAGGGCCTCCATTTTCCACATCCGGACTTCTCTCTCATCAGACCTCCACCCAGCAGACCCAACCTATCAGCACCCGGCTCATGGAGTTCCACCCTGCAGCAGTCTTTCTTAAATCCGGCTCAGGTATGCCGGTCCAGAGACTCGCAGACATGGGGCAGAGCTGTTACTGGCTCTCCCTGTGACCA
>JAJIBD010035196.1:0-24470 GCA_021461705.1 Cryptotis parvus
GACAGAGGAGCACCCACTCCAGGGACGAGACACCCTCCCTGTGTCCCTGCCTTTCCAACCAGACTGTAAACTGAGCAGAAAGAAGACCAGGCCAGGTACTTGGATCCAAGGCTCACAGCAGAGCAACCCTCCTGAGACTCGGGCCTGAGTAGCAGGACCTGAGAGAGGCAGGAGGTGGAATCACGGACCCTGGGAGGGCACGGGGGGTGTGGGAAAGGGCCTCACTAGAACCCTGCGGCGGGGGCTGCAGACTTGCATGCAGTGGACACCGGCAAGGGGGCAGGCACTCGGCTTGCATGCGGTGGACACTGTTCCATCCTGGCACGCCCGCTAGCTCCCTGAGCCCGCAGGAGAGATCCTGTGCAGAGCCAGAAGCGGCCGAGCACTGTCAGGCTGGCCCAGGCACACTGCCCCTCCCTCAGGAAAGCCACATTGTGGTAGGCCAGAAACTGTGCTTGCCTTCAGACAGGCAGCCCTGCATCACATACGTGATCCCTCCAGGGTACTGTGAGCCGGTGTGACCCCCAAAACCAAACACCCCTGCCCTGACCCCTGCTAACACTACACAAGACTCACGCTTAATAGAATCCGTTTCCATTCCGGGCCAATGGCAATTATCACCGTAAGAACTTGAGCTGTTCAAGAGAAGCCAACTTGAAGGGCCACCGGTAAGAGTCTACAGCCTGTGCGGCTGAAGAAGCTCCCAAGGCACGACAAGCAGCGGGACGGGAGGGAGGGGTCAAATCCCCACACACGGAAGGCGGGTGCTCTCCCAGTACCCCGCCGTGAGACTTCTAACCCATTACAGGCCTTTAGTTCTCGGAGTCCGCGTTTGCACACATGGCGGTCAGCACATTTGCAAGCACGTTCTGAATCCACATGCTGACCTCACACATCACCGAGGACCGACAGTCTCACACAGCCTCACTGACCCCTGCAGAACCCTGGGGGCTCCAAGAACCCCCAACTCACGACCGCCTAGGACAGCTGACCCGGTCCAGTTTTCATCTGCTGCAGCAGAAACAGCCGCTTCCCAGATACCAAAGGAAGAGGTGCGGAGTCTTTTCAAACACCGAGAAAAAAGGGGACTCGCCGAAAAATGCATTAAAATCCACCTTTCCCCTGGGACCCGGCACCCAGGGCGGCCTAAGGGCGAGCAGGTGCCGTCGCGCCTTACCCGCAGGAGCACAGCTGGCAGATGCACTTCCTCTTGGGCGGCGCCATCCCGAGGCCCGCAGGGCAGCCCCCGGAGCCCAGTGGCCTCCTGGGGGCCACCAAGCCTCCAGGGCCCCCACGGAACCGAGTTTCTGTCTTTCCTCCAAAGAAAACTTGAGGGACCCCTTGAGAATCTCCGCTTCCTTCCTTGCGCGGGTTGCGCGGCAGCTGCGGGCCGCTTCTCCACGCCCTGACCGACGTGGCCCCCAGTGCTGGTGGGCCAGGGGGGCCTCTCTGACGAGCCCCGAGCCAGGAAGAGCAACTCTGGGTGGCCATAAGTGTCACAAAGAGCATCCGGACAAAGGTTGCCCAAGCAACCTCGCAGCCAGCTGCAGGCGCAGGGCGTGGCTTTGGGGAGGGGAGCGAGCGGGTGGGCGCACAGGGTGGCGTCTTGGTGTCCCTCTGTCTTTGGCAGCATCCCTGCACGCCGTTTCGGAACCCACCTGTGGAAATCCAGCCCTCCCAGATCTTAGGTCGGTGCGGGATCCATCAATGTATCCCCTGCGGAGGGCGCGCGCTCCCTCCAGGTGCGGCCAACAACGCCCCTCGGGCTGGCGGAGCCTGGACGTGCACCAGGAGCACCTGCCCCGAAGCGCCCGCTTGCCCTGCTCCGCCTCCACAGTTTCCCATTCAGAAGGGGTCTGGGCTAGACAGAATCTGCCCACCCAAACGTGAGCGACGGAGCGTCCGCTGGCACTCAGAGGTCTGGGGAGATAGAGACGCACACTCAGGAGCACTGAAGCTTGGCCCCTGGCCCCCCCTAACAAGCCTGTTAGCAGGATCCCAAGAGGCGCTGCTGACCCCACCAGGTGAACTCGGACATCAAAATCACTCACATCTGGGGCCGGAGTGATAGCACAGCGGGAGGGCGTTTGCCTTGCACGCTGCCAGCCCAGGTTTGATCACCGACATCCCATATGGTTTCCCAAGCACCGCCAGGAGTAACCCCTGAGCACCAACGGGTGTGATCCAAAAAAGGAAAAAAATCACTCCTCTGCGGCAGAGGAGAAAGGCCAAGGGTCAGAGTTGTATGCAGCGAACACTCCACGGTTCAACACGGCAAACGCCCTACCCCCTGTACTATTACTCTGGCTCCCAAATCAAATTTACATTGCCTAACGTGAGAACTGGTCTAAAGAACTGAGCTGGGGCCAGAGTGATAGTCCAGCGAGCAGAGCATTTGCCTTGCACGCGGCGGACCCGGAGTTCTATCCCCGGTATCCCATATGGTCCCCTGAGAACTGCCAAGAGCATTACAGGGTGTCACCCAAACAGGAGAAAAAAAAAAAACCAGCTTGGAGATGGAGTAATAGTATAGCCGGGAGGTGTTTGCCCTGCATGAAAATGACCCGTTCGATCCCCGGCATCTCACATGGTCCCCTGAACACCGCCAGGAGTAATTCCTGAGTGCAGAGCCAGGTGTAAACCCTGAGCATCACCGGTGCAACCCAAAAAGACAAAAAAAAAAAAAACCTAATTTTTAAAAAAATAATAATGAACAGAGTTTACGAAGGGCAGTGAAAGGGAGAGAGGGGTCACTTGGGACAGTGGTGGACACTGGACACTGGTGACACCGTGTGATGACACAGTGGACAAGGCACTTGCTGTGCACACAGCCAACCCAGGTTTAATTCCGGGCACCAAACAGGGTGCCCGCAGCCCCGTTCGCAGTGATTCCTGAGCAGAGCCAGGAGTAAACCCTGAGCACAACTGGGTGTGACAATCGATCAATTTTTAAAATCTGATTAAATAGTTACATATAGTAATAATCTAAAGGTTAAAATTAATGAAGAGGGGCCGGAGCGACAGTTCAGCGGCTAGGGCGTTTGCCTTGCATGCAGCCGCCTGTGCCGGCCTGGGTTGAATCCCTGGCATCTCATATGGTCCCCCAAGCACCGCCAGGAGTAATTCCTGAGTGCAGAATCAGGAGTAACCCCTGAGCATCGCCAGGTGTGACCCAAAAAAAGAAAAAAAAAAAAAACCTGAAGAATTTTGATTCACAGGAGCATTAAATAGAAAATGATGAAATGCATTTAATCTAGTAAGTACAAGACTTGTAAATATTTCAAAACATTGTTGAGACGATTTATAGATATAAATCTGTGCATCGGGGCCAGAGAGCGACTACAGCAGGAAGGGCGTTGGCCTTGCACGCAGACAGCCAGGCTGTCCTTAGTCGCTGGCCCATATGGCCTCCCAGCACCAGGACCCATTCCTGAACGTAGAGCCAGGAGGAAGCCCTGAGCAGCATCTCGTGTGGCCCAGAAAACAAAAGAAAACTAGGTAAATTAATGATCATGTCATACTCATGGATCAGAATATTCAATAGTGTTAATTGGCCCAAAATTGATTTATAGATTCAACATGCCCATCAAAAGCCCAGAAAACCTTTTAAATAGTAATTGGTTTGCTGATCCAAAATTAATATAGAGGGCCGGGGCGATAGCCCAGCGGGTAGGGCGTTTGCCTTGCAGCGGCGGCCCATGCCGGCCTGGGTTCGATCCCGGCATCCCATATGGTCCCCTGAGCAACGCCAGGAGTAATTCCCAAAAAAGCAAAACAAAAAAAAAAAAATTAATATAGAAATGCCAAAAAACTGAAAACACTCAGATAACCCTGAAAAAGAACAAAAAATAAAATAATCATTTTCAAAATTGTTTCTCAAAACTATATGTTAATCAAGAGGTTATATTAGCATAAGAACATACAAATCAAGGAATAAAAAGGACCATAGCTATAACTTATTTTCATGGTAAATTGGTTTAAAAAGGAAGGTGGCAATGGGGTCAGAGTGATAGTACAGTGGGTAGGGTGCTTGCCTGGCACTCGGCCGACCGGGTTCAACCACCAGGCATCCCATATGGTCCCTCAAGCACCACAAGGAGTAATTCCTGAGAATTGCAGGGGTGTGACAAAAAAAAAAAAAAAAAAGATGGCAAGATACTCTAACAAGGAATGTCTTTTCAACAAAAAGTACTGGAATAATTGAACATCCACAATGAGAAAAAGCCTTAGACATATTCTATAATAATCCATGAAAATTAAAAGGTGACATTTCAGACTTCATAAAAGTAGCCATTTATTTTTCAAAAGATACTTTTGAGAATGAAAAGACAAGTAGAGACTGGGAGAAATACTGGGAGAAAGACAACTATCTGATAAGATTTTTTATCCTGCCAGCATGGCCGAAACAAGCTGGAGACACGTGCTTTGGAGGCTGGAGGCCTGGAATTGAGCCCAGCACCTGGTCCCATGACCTGGTCCTCAGGCAGATTCTTGTCCCTGGCCACTGGAAAATTAGAAGCAGAAATCAAAAACAAGGAAGGGAGGCAGTAAGGGAGGCAGGAAGGGAGACAGGAAGGGAGGCAGGAAAGAAGGCAGGAAAGAAGGCAGGAAGGCAGGAAGGAAGAGAGGGAGGGAGGTAGAGAGGGAGGGAGGGACAGACACACACCCTCCACCTGCTGGACAGTGGCATGAGGAGGGTTCACTGTAATCATTTCACAATATCGACATATATAAGATCATGTATCAAGCTCAAACTGATACACGTGCATCTTAACAAGACTGGGGGAACCCATCACCAGAGGAAGGGCAGGCAAGAGCTCAAAGGCCTGGATGAAGACTGCAGTGCGTTCCTGAGGGTGAGAGCAGGCAACTGTACTGGTGGCGGGAATGTGCCCTGGTGCAGGGGCAGTTTTCTGAACATTGTATGACTGAAACCCAAAGATGAACAACTGTAACTGTGTATCTCCTGGTGACTCGATTCGAAAAAGAGACAGAAATAATTGTCATATTAACAGAAAAGATCAACTTTTTGAAAATATACCAGAGAAAAGTGAAGGAAAGAAAACGTCTTAGAAATAAAACCCAGAGATAGTGCTGCGCTTTGGCCCCCGCACTGTGTTGGACACAGGTTTGAACTCCTCTCTCCCCACCTCGCGAATCCCCACCCTGCCCACTCGCAAACGCCAGCATTCAACAGAAACTCTCCAAGTAAAAAATAATACATCAGGTAGGGCACTTGCCTCGCGCCCCACCAGTCTGGGTGTGATCCCCGTGCCACATACGTCCCCCGACCCCACCAGGAGTAACCCCACCAGGAGTGCAGAGCCAGGGATAAGTCCTGACCACCGCCAGGTGTGGCCAAAAACAAAAGGTTTAACTTCTCTAAAGCACAGCAGGTAACCTGCTATTCTAATGCTAAACCATTAGAGGACCTTTCCAGTGGCTAAAAAAAAAAAAAAAATTATATTTGAAAAGGAGAAATGTCAAGAAGACCACTCAGACCACTTATAAGCTGTGGGGTTAAGTTCTATCACCGCCCCCTCCACACACTGTATACCCCCACAGTACTGCCCGTGTAACCAGCCCTCCCGGGACACTCATGTCCACAGCTCTATGCCACATACCCTCTGAAACAGTCCTGGAGAAACAAAATCGGTGACTCATATATTGTGGAATATTATTAAGCTCTGAAAAGAGAACCACCCCTGCCCCCACCCCAGTGACAGTACAGAGTTTGGGGCATCCAGAGTCCGTGCCCAACACTTCATAGGGCCTCCAGAGCCCTCCAGGAGTAAGCTCTGCACACAGCCAGCTGCGGCTCCAAAACAAAGCATAAAATAAAAAAGAAGAGATTCTGCCATTTGTAACACATGAATAAGTCTGGAGACTATTACGCCTAGGAGAATAAGGCAGTGAGAGGGAAAACAGCTCTCAGGGCCCCTCTCATATACGCAATCTAAGACGCAGAAGCGACAGAACAATGACAGCAGGAGAAGGGGCTGGTCCGGCGGTGCCAAGCTGTAGTATGGGTGTGTTGGAAACCGGGCGGTTATGACCACCGGCACTAACGCTATGCAGAACACTGAAATCAAATAAATTTCCGGTTCACACAGACACGCAAAGTTCACAGAAGACAGGGTAAACTTTAATAATTCCCTAGTATGTTTAAACAGAACTAAGCTGCACGCTTCCCGTACCATTTACGCTTTTAAAGCCCCCAAACCTGCATTTTGTCACCTAACACTCCCCAAGCTCTCCCGGACCCCGTTTTCTCGCTGAAAGCCAGGGGGCGTGACTCTGAGGGGCTGCCGCAGCGCCGGGCGCCCCGGACGCTTTCACCGGGCCTGACGCCCCGCTTCACGGCGGAAGCTCCCAGAGTCCAGGAAGGCGCGGGGCAGAGCCGGGACCGAGTTCCGAGCCGGGAGCCCATCAAGGGGGTTCCCCCAGCCCCGGGGCCGAGTCCGCAGCGTCCGCGCGGGGCCTGCCCGGCCCCCCTCAGGATGCGGGCGCGGCGGCCCCCGGCGAGCTCCAGCGACGCGCTGCGCGTTCCTGCCCGCGGGATGGCGGCCGTCGTCCCCGCCGGCCTCACGCCCCTTCGCCCTTCCCTCACACTCCAGCCCAGTCAGAGCCGGAGGCCGGGCACCCGGCCGCGACGCGCTCGCCGACGCGGCCCGTTTCCTCTCAGAGCGCGGCGGCTCCGGGACGGCCGCGCGCGGGCTCTCGCGAGATCGCCGCCGGAAGTGGGCGTCTGCGCGTGCGCCCGCGACCGGCCTCCCCGGAAGGCGAGCGCTTCCCCGCAGCGGCGGCGCCGGTCGGCTGAGGGGCTCTCGGAGTGCGGGGACGGGCTCTCCCGAGGCGGCCTCCCGGTCCCAGCCCGGCGCTGCACCCGCCGCCTTCGCGCCTCCCTCGGCCCCGGCCCCCCCGGGCCTCGCTCCCGGCCGCGCCGCGCAAGGCCGCGCCCTCCCAGGCCCAGTCGGCGGCGGCGGCTCCGGCGGGTGATGCCCAACACAGCCATGAAGAAGAAGGTGCTGCTGATGGGGAAGAGCGGGTCGGGCAAGACCAGCATGCGGTCGATCATCTTCGCGAATTACATCGCGCGCGACACCCGGCGCCTGGGGGCCACCATTGACGTGGAGCACTCGCACGTCCGCTTCCTGAGCAACCTGGTGCTGAACCTGTGGGACTGCGGCGGCCAGGACACCTTCATGGAGAATTACTTCACCAGCCAGCGGGACAACATCTTCCGGAACGTGGAGGTGCTCATCTACGTGTTCGACGTGGGAGAGCCGCGAGCTGGAGAAGGACATGCACTACTACCAGTCTTGCCTGGAGGCCATCCTGCAGAACTCGCCCGACGCCAAGATCTTCTGCCTGGTGCACAAGATGGACCTGGTGCAGGAGGACCAGCGCGACCTCATCTTCAAGGAGCGCGAGGAAGACCTGCGGCGCCTGTCGCGGCCCCTGGAGTGCGCCTGCTTCCGCACCTCCATCTGGGACGAGACGCTCTACAAAGCCTGGTCCAGCATCGTCTACCAGCTCATCCCCAACGTGCAGCAGCTGGAGATGAACCTGCGCAACTTCGCGCAGATCATCGGAGGCCGACGAGGTGCTGCTGTTCGAGAGGGCCACGTTCCTGGTCATCTCCCACTACCAGTGCAAGGGAGCAGCGCGACGTGCACCGCTTCGAGAAGATCAGCAACATCATCAAGCAGTTCAAGCTGAGCTGCAGCAAGCTGGCCGCGTCCTTCCAGAGCATGGAGGTCCGGAACTCCAACTTCGCCGCCTTCATCGACATCTTCACGTCCAACACGTACGTGATGGTGGTCATGTCCGACCCGTCCATCCTGTCGGCAGCGACGCTCATCAACATTCGCAATGCGAGGAAACACTTTGAGAAGCTCGAGAGAGTGGACGGCCCCAAGCACAGCCTCCTGATGCGCTGAGTGGCCAGACGTGGGTTGCAAATGCTCAATTGCCTTCCCCTCCCTCCCCACCCTTTTTTGAGAGATGTATTATGTTGTGTGCTTAAAAGTGGGCTTTCAAATGTGTGCAGCTTTGACGTTGATCTTTGTGCCCTGCTCCCAGTCTTTACACTTGGACGCTGCTCAGCTACCCAGGAGAGCTTCAAGGGGCCTTTGTGAGAAGTTGAGCGGTGTTAACACTAAAGTAGGTGCTGTGTGCGCACGCGATGACCTGGTTGTACTAGACAGACACATCAAAGCCTTTACAATATCTTATGTATTCCTTACAAGATTTCAAAGATGGAATGTTACTATTTTATCAGCAAGGTATTAAAATGCATTTATAAATTCTTTTTTTGGCTTCAATCATGAGTAAATAGCGATTTGGAACATGGTCTTAAAAACTGAAGGTGGTGTTAATATGTAGATCTAAAAGATACTTAGATCCCACAAGTATTGCTTAAAGAGGTTCATTTGCTTTTCCATCCTAGCCTGCCCTGTACTCTGTGTGTTTCAGAGCAACTACAGATGATCAGTGTGGGCTGAGGCTAGACCACCCGAACTTTGTGTCCGACTCCCTGTGCTGCTTGCTCTGAACGAGGCCGAGTACTTCCCTTGCACTGCACTTGTTGCCTCTAGAAAACAGCGCCGCTACTTGGTAGGATTGCCAAGTTAAAATCTGAGAGCATTTAGAATGAAGTGCCACACATATATTATGCCAAGTGAACCTAGCTACATAGTTGAGTCCCTACTAGACGCTCCTAACTACTCAGGGTGCACTTTATTTAATCCACGTAACCTATGAAGTAGGCCACTTTCCCTAATTGATGGGAAAGCTGGCTGATAGCCAGTGTGGGCTATATAGACATGTCCTGGCTGTCTCCATTACCATCTTCTACTTTCCTTTTGACAAAAGATAATCATAAAAATCTTAATTCTTACATGTAGATTATGCCTTCATATAACTGCAGTTTCACAGATTGAGGAAACTGAAAGACAGGAAGTTTTCTCTTGAAAAAAGAACGTTTTATTCACTTTGGGTAATCACTTTCCCATCTGCATCTGGAAATGAGATAATATCCTAAAGGGTCTAAACATTGCCGACTTTTGAAAGGATTCCAAGATTTCGTACTTGGATTGAAATATGGTAGGGTGGAGAAAAATCAAAAAATTGTCCTGTTCCAGCTTTCTCAGATTTTTTAATGCTTTTTGTGGGTCACTGCGATGTTCAGGGGTTACTCCTGCCCGGTGTTTGGGGGCTCATATGCTCGGCATTGAACCCAGGTCAGCCATGTGCAAGGCAAATGCCCTCCCCACCCACTGGACTACTGCTTCGGCTTTTTTTTTTTTAATGAAATTGAGTTACTGAGCCAAAACATTTTAGATCTAGCTCACCTTTTATTGTGTCAGTGAGGCATTAGATGTGACAGCACTTAAACATTTCCCTTTGTAACAGAAGCTTCAGAAAATAGAGCCCATGTAAGAAAGGTTAGAAGCAATTCAGATGTCAAGCTCATCAGGGCCTTTGGCAATTAGTTTGAAGATGTCAGATAGAAAAACTGTAGTATTAATACGGTTTTAAAAAAAGTTATGAAGGGGCTAGAAGAGAGGATCCAGCTGGTAGGGCGCTTGCCTGTGTGGCTAACCTGGGTTCAAGCTCCTGCACCCTGTGGTTCCCTACTCCTCACCAGGAGGAAGGAGCTGCTGAGCATCACTAGGTCTGGCCCACAATTTGAACTAGCAAATTCAGCATCTAAAACGACCAAAATCCATCTGAATGATTAAACTTCTCAAATGGTACCAAGTTAACAGTGCCATTATGTGACCTATTTTATGGTTTGTAAGGCATGGCTCTTCTCTGTAAGAAATTCCAGAGCCCGATAATATAACACCGAATGTTTATATAGAATAGTGATGGTGTGTAGAACACAGTCGCAGATAGTCCATAGAGGACTCACAGGTTTGTTAAATTTAGGAGGAAGACAGAAAAACTAAAAATGACACATGAAAGGGCCGGAGCAATAGCCCTGCAGGCAGGGCGTTTGCCTTGCACCTGGCCACCGACCCAGGTTCAAAATCTCCAGCATCCCATAAGGTCCCCCAGCACTGCCAGGAGTAATTCCTGAGTACAATAACCCCTGAGCATTATTGGGTGTGACCCAAAAGCAAAAAATATATAAATAAATGAAATTAAATGAACAAATTTTACTGTAGCCCGGGGGTTCTTTCCCCAACTTCCCGGACTGGCCTATCACCCTTTCCAGAAAAGTCACTCAGCCCTGCCCCACCCCAATCCACCTTCTTTAAGCAAAGAACCCGGGAACTGCACCCAATCCTAATGCGGTTCCTCCTTGAACATTCCAGCCTGGGAGGCTGAGGGAGTCAATGGTATCCACTGTGGGAAGTCTGCTTTTGTAAGATGCTTTAAAAGTCATTAGCATAGCTTTGAGTATAATGCAAAATGTTTGCCTTTTTATAGAGGTCTTAAGACTTCCGGCGTTAATCATTAAGACTTCAGAGGCAGGAGCGATAGTTCAGCAGGTACGGCATTTGCCCTGTACGCAGCCGGCCCATGCCGGCCCAGATTCGATCCCCGACATCCCATATGGTCCCCCAAGCACCACCAGGGAGTAATTCCTGAGTGCAGAGCCAGGAGAAACCCCTGAGCACGCGGTGTGACCCAAAAAGAGCAAAAAAAAAAAAAAAAAGACTTCAGAGGCAGATAAGATATACAGTAAAGCAGTATTCTCCGTGGAGACTGGCCCGCATTCCAGCCTAAGATGTGTTCTCTCCAGGGCCAGTGTTTAGTTTGCAGTTGGGGCCACACCCAGCTCTGCGGTGCTATCACTCCAGCTGGGCTGAGAGAGGACCTGCAAGACCAAGGATTAAGCCCAAAGTCTGTTGTGGCAAATCAAGTGAATGAGGCTTAGAGAATAAGCCTCAATCTCTTGCTCATTCTCTAGGCAAATTCCTCAATAAGAAATTACTAAATTCCCCCAATGTTGACCGCAGGTGTATCCCATTTTGTTATTTTTCATGTTAAGCAGCATATGACTCCTCTTTACTGAATGCCTAATTTGCCCTGATTTTGAGGTTTCAAGTTAGTACAAATGTCAGTTTACACATTTTCCTACTAATAATAAAATGAGGTTTGCTGTGTGAATTCCATCACACTAATAAAAATTCCAGCACTTTTTAGTATTTTCTAAAAATAATTGATCTGGGGCCCGGGAAGTAGTACAGCATGCAGGCACTCGTGTTCTGGCCATGCACATGGCTGACCTGTATTGGACCCACACCCCACGTCCCCCTGAGCCTGCAACGAGTAATCCCTGAGTATCACCAAATGGATGTAGCCCAAAATCAAAACAAAAAGATGAGCAGTCGGGAACCAGAGCAACAGTACAGCAGGTAGGGCCTTTGCCACACACGTGAACGACCAGGTTGGATTCCTGACATCCCACAGGGATGTCAAGAACCACCACCGAGGGGCCGGAGCAACAGCACAATGGGTAGGGCATTTGCCTTGCACAAGGCCAACCTGGGTTCAACCCTGGCATCCCATACGGTCCTCCAAGCACCGCCAGGAGTAACCCCTGAGCATCATTAGGTGTGACCCCCCCCCCAAAAAAAAAGCAAAAAACAAAGAAACCACCACCGTGATGTCCAAGCACCACCAGGAGTACTGAGTGCAGAAAAAGGGGTATCCCTGAGCTTCGCTGGGTGTGACCAATAAAGCCAAAAAAAAACAAAATGAGGACCAACCCAGGGCATTTAAGTATACATGTGTGAACAGTCAGCTACAGATATGTATGGATTTAATTAGCATAACTTGAAAGTACACAATCATGGAAAAAATGAAGGTAATATATCAAAAAATGCTACAAGTTAAACGACAGATTGTAGAAAAGGGGCGAGACTGCTGTGCCTTGGAACAGACAGAATGAGACTTCAGGGCGTGAGGCCAGTGATGGTACAGCAGCTAGGGCACCTGCACTGCACACGGCCCACCCAGGCGCCATCCCCGCACCCCATACGGTCCCTAAAGATCTGAAAAAAGAGCCAGGAGTAAGCCCTGAGCACTGCCAGGTGTATCCCCAAAACCAAAAAAAAGACTTTAAGGTGTGAGATTTGGCCCGAACCCTAAAAGAACAGCTATAGTGTGATAAACTTGGAAGTGAGCATAATAACCAGCTTCATAATCATGATTTCAGATGTGAACCAGCCATATTCACCAAAGCTTTCCCACTGGGAAATCATAGCAGTAGAAAAATCTAAGGGACCTTATGTGCCTGTAATGCTCAGGAGATGGAACTAGGGTGGGCCGCAAGACACAAGCACCTTACCTTCTACACGGTCTCTCTGGCCCATTCACAGGCCTTTAAAGTGACAATCCTTTAAGCTTACAGTAGTTACGGGAGATACAGCACAAAAAGAAGTCAAAGGTCATAAATAATCAGTGGCTTAAAGATGACGAGGGGCCGGAGCGAGAGTCCAGCGGGAGGGGCGTTTGTCTTGGCATACAGCCGACCCGGTTCAATCCCTTGGCATCCCATATGGTCTCCCAAGCATCGCCAGGATTAATTCCTGAGTACCAAACCAGGAGTAACCCTGAGCATCGCTGGGTGACCCAAAAAGCAAAAAAAAAAAAAAAAAAAATTTTTTTACGACTAATAAATATGACTAATATGACTCATTTAAAAACTAATACGACTCATTTAAAAATTATTGTCTTTTGGGCAACCCCGCGATGCTCAGGGGTTACTCCTGGCTCGGCACTCAGGAATTACTCCTAGCAGTGCTCAGGGAACCGTATGTGACACAAGCACGATTGGATGAAACCCAGGTTGGAGGCATGCAAAGCAAATGTCCTACCCGGCTGG
The DNA here is from genome assembly GCA_021461705.1 of Cryptotis parvus. Lineage (NCBI taxonomy): Eukaryota > Metazoa > Chordata > Mammalia > Eulipotyphla > Soricidae > Cryptotis > Cryptotis parvus. The sequence goes on from JAJIBD010035196.1 coordinate 12,845, forward strand.
ACTACCGCTCCAGCCCCTACTGAGACATTCAGATCTTTTTCATTTTTTATTGACTCACATGAAGTCATTACAAAGCTGTCCGTGACGGGGCTTCACGCATACAGTGTTCCAAACCCATCCCTCCGCCAGTACATTCCCCACGCCAATGTGCCCGTTTCCCTCCAGCAACCCCCACCAACCTGTCTCTTTTGGCAAGTACTTTTCCCTCTCTCTCCCGCACATTGTGGTTTACAATACTGAAGGGTTATCATGTGTATCCCTTTACCTACTTCCAATACTCAGTTCTAGTCTAGCGCACTGTTTCCGGCATCACTGTCAGTTGGTCCCTTCCCGATCTTACCTACCCCTCCGCCCCCACACACGAGTGACAGATTCCAACCTTGACACATCCCTCCTGGCCCCCATTTTCCTTGACTTTGGATATTAGTCTCAGAGTATTTTTTATACCCTACAAATGACTATCTGTCCTCCTTCTGACTCATTTCACTCAGTATGATACTCACCATGTCCATCCATTTATAGGCTAATTTCAAGACTCCAACCCCATCAAAAAATGGGGAGAATGAACAGAAACTTCCTCAAAAAATACAAATGGCCAAAAGGCAGATGAAAAAATGCTCTTCATCACTAATCAGGGAGATGAAAAAAACAAGTATCATCTCATCACTGAGACTGGCACACATTTACATTTAAAACATGAACAACCAGTGTTGGCATGGATGCGGGGAGAAAGGGACTCATCCATTGCTGGTGGGAGAGGTGTGGAATCCAGGTCCCCCATGTGCAAGGCAAGCACCTTCCCTCCCACTGCACCGTTGCTCCAGCCCTCACCCCCCCCCTCTGGGGGCTTCTTGACGAAGGAGCAATAAAAATTGCAAAGCCCTTTCCCAAATATGGCACGCCCCTCCAAAAGAACTAATAAACAATAAGCACAAACTAATTAATCTTATTTTCATTAAAATATAAAATAAGGGTCTAAATTCTCAGTCTAAATTAGACAGTATGTTTGCTATACAACCCACTAAATGGATTTAAAGTTTGACAGTGTTTCTTAAAAATCTCTTGTCATCTTTCTTCTTTCTCTCTTCTAAATTCATCATACCTAAGTTTTTACATAGCACTTACTGTTTCAAACATCACTTCTCAGGATTATCGTATTTCAATCAAGCTTGTTTAGCACATTCCCACATTTTGTCATCCTGACTATACATTCTAAAGCACTACTTTCCTCATATTTCTATGAGAATGTTCCATAAAGAAACAATTGGTACATTTCCCAAAATGAAAGATCAGTATATTTCATGACGGTATTAACCTCTTAACAAAAGTACCACAAAAATACTAGTGCTAACAGAATTGATAAGCAGCTACTATTCACCACTGTTTAATGCTTAAAGACTGTATTCAAAGAACCAAATGGCTTTAAGTAACCTGATATCTCCTTCCAGATACTTCACATTTCCAACATTACTAGAAACACTGAGGCTATAAGGCATTACTTAAGATTTTTTAGACCTTGGAAACGTTACATTTCCTCCGTGCATTTACATTATAAATTAGTTTTATCCTGTGACATGGCTTCAACTCAAGTGCATCAGATGAATGAACTGGGTCTGTTGCATCTTATCAAGTCCCGTGGTGGTTGTCTGCATCAAGGATTTTGTTCCGGTATCTTCTTCTGCAAAATTATTTTTTAGAAAGAAAGAGATAAGCAAACATTACAAAAAACCATCACAAAGAAACGAATAGTATAGATTCTAGGTAGTAGCAAATTTCATTTTTCTGAACTGAAAAGTTCAGTGCAAATACTTACCTATGATAAATTACTATTTTTCTTGATGAGTAACACTTCCTCCAGTAAATATCAAAGTAACCCTCTTAGAATACTTGTCAGTATGCAAATATTTAGTTACCACAGAAAATCAGAAAGAGGGCTGGAGCGATAGCACCTTCGGAGGGCATTTGCCTTGCATGTGGCCAACCCGGGTTCAATCCCCTCGAATCCCATATGGTCCCCTGAGCACCGCCAGGAATAACCCCTGAGCATTGCCCGGTGTAACCCAAAAAGCAAGGGAAAAAAAAAAGAAAAACTCAGAAAGATACATAATAAATTTGTATCACCAAATCTGTATTTTCTCTCCTCCCTTTCTCTCCCCTCACATCTTCCTAGGTAAGCTTCAATGAAAGCTTTCTTGCCCTCACCAAAAAATAAAATGTTTTTCAATCTTACATGATTTTAGCCAAGATTTTGACAAGATTCACTTTTTTTTTTTTTTTGCATCTCAGGTTTCCCTGGCTCCGCACTCAGATTACTCTGCGCTCGGGGACCATAGGGATGCCGGGATCACCTGCCGCACAGGCCGGCGCGTAAGGCAACGCCCTACTCGGCGCCGCCCGAAGACAAGATTCACTTTCAACATCCTGGGTTATTTTTGATCTGTTTTGGGTTTGTTTTCTGCAGGACTTCCTGGCTTTGCCCCCTAGGGATCACTCGTGATGGGGTTCAGGGGACTCATGGGATAGCTGAGGTCAAACCCAGGCGGCCGGGCAAGGCAAGCACCTTACTCATACAACTGCTCCAGCCCCTCACTTTCAATTTTTCGGATTAAGAAAAGGAACAGGTGGGGGCCAGAGGGATAGCACAGCAGGAGGGGAGTCCACCTTGCCCACAGCCAACCCAGGTTCCATCCTGGCATTCCATATGGTCCCCGGGCATCACCAGAGTAATTCCTGAGTGCAGAGTCAAGAATCCCTGAGCATTGCTGGGTATGCCAACCAAAAAACAAACAAAAAAAAAAAAACAAACAAAAAAAAAACCAGGGGAATGTTTCAGTTTTCGGTTTTGTGTTCTTCCCTGTTTATATCATAAACTATATACATATCACAAAGGGCTCAATGGCAACCCATTCTCCTCGTTCTAGCTAAAGAAATAAGCCTATGCTGTCACCTTAACAGATAATATACTATTTGCTGTCAACTACTGTGAGAAAAAAAAATAGGTCAGTATGCACAGGTCTATTCATTCTTACCTTCTAGGTTAGACAGTTCATCAAGACTACATGAGACTGTAGACCTCCATCTTTGTTCCACTGGAGAAAACTTAATGAGCGGTGAAAGAGACCGCTTTCTTTCACCAAGGGATATACATAAAGAAGGTTTTGTATAGGCAATATGCAGATCCTCGGAGTCCAGAATGTTAAGCACATCTCCCGTTTGCATGTTCGGGAGGAGAGCTCAAGTCTAGTGTGTGTCCTCCAAATGCTTCCAGATTAGACAGGTCAGCTTCCTCTCTCTTCTTGGACAGAGATTTCTTCAGAGCCTCAGTATCTACTGCAGAGAGCCCGAAAGCGAAGTCCGGCTCTGGAGTGACTTGTCTTTCGCCCACAGCATCTTCTGGGAAAACGTTGCTGGGTAGAGGACTATTTGGGTCCACTTTAAAACTGGCCTCTGTAGTGCTGGAGCTATTAAGACTTAAGTGACCCATTTCTTCTGGAAGAGTCTCGTGGTAATATGCCAAAATCAGTCTCTCTTAAACTGGAACTAAATCCACTTGATATCTGAAAAGAGTCCCATAACGACGCTCTGCGCGGAAGGCTCCTGGAGCAGCCTGCGGGCAATCCGCCATCCTCACGTGTCCCTCTTTGCCGCTGCCTGCCAGCTCTGTCCCTCTGCCTGCAGCAGGGGAGAACGGCTGCACCTGGCTAGTGCCCGCAGGTTTGCTCTGTGAAGCCGGACACTTCAAGTCTTGCCTGCCCATTTTCTTCTTGGTTAGCAAACCTGAAGCATCTGGTATTGCTGATGGACTTACTGTCACCTGCTTCTGAGGCACACTCACACTCTCGGGCCGCCTGAAACAACTTTCTCTTCACGCAAATGAGACTGGCCAGTGTCTGAGACAGTGGTCGCCGAGAAGAAACTCGCCATGCTAAATTCTCCCGGATTGTGTAACACTGGTGAGGTCTCTGGCAAGACTTCTCCATGTTGTTCAGCGCCCTCTTGACCTGACTCTGGATTCCCATTATCCTCCATTTCAACAGCCTTTCTCCAGGAGCTCCTAATTTCACTTACTAATTAAGAAAGCAAAACTTAGAATTACTAATATTCCCAAACAGTGAATGCAATTAACCATTTTACTTCCTTTGCTGTAGCTACATGTAATATAATATTACACAGACTACGGTATATAAATAAACCACCTAGACGGCAAGGCTCTACTACACAGCAAAGTCCAACATCAAAGGACTCCACCTCCAAATACTCACACATATGCATACAACGAACACAAAAGCTGCTCTTGAAATACGTATGTACTTACTACCATAGCACACAAATCACTATTACAATAATTGTTTTAATTATCAAGAAAAGGCAGGGAGACAGAGAGAGGAAGGGCAGGAGGAAGAAAAAATCACATAGCGGGCAGCTGAAACAGCTCACGCGGCTGAAGATAGGTTCTTGCATGCAGGAGCCCGAGGTTCAAGCAGGCACCAGAAACAGCACCTCAGTGACCCTCCAGCATAAACTCCGAAGCAGCCCCTGGGCCCCCAAACAAAAACAAATGCAGGGGCCGGAGCGATAGCCCAGCGGGTAGGGTGTTTGCTTTGCACGCGGCCGCCCATGCCGGCCAGGGTTCGATCCCCGGCATCCCATATGGTCCCCCGAGCACCGCCAGGAGTGATTCCTGAGTGAGGAGCCAGGAGTAACCCCTGAGCATCGCCGGGTGTGACCCAAAAAGCAAAAATAAATAAATAAATAAATAAATAAATAAAATAAAAAAACAAATGCAAAGTGCCTCATCCAGCTCTGGCAGGGTCTGGCTGAAAGGGCCAGGGAGTAATTATTTTAGGCTCTGCAGTTCATCCAGTCTGGTGCAACTACTCAGCTCTGCCACTCTAGCATAAAACAGCCTTCAACAATCTTGGGAAAGGACAAAGTTTGTGTTTAACACAATTTCCTTTTTTAAGAATGCAAAGGATGGGGCCGGAGCGATAGCCCAGCGGGTAGGGCGTTACGCACGCTGGCCAGCCTGTGCTGGCCTGGGTTCGATCCCCGGCATCCCATATGGTCCCCCAAGCACTGCCAGGAGTAACTCCTGAGTGCAGAGCCAGGAGAAACCCCTGAGCATTGCTGGGTGTGACCCAAAAAAAAAAAAAAAAAAAAGAAGAATGCAAAGGATACAACAGATTTTTCTGCAGACTGGTTAGCAGATCAGTGATCTTCACTGTGACAAGATCCAAACTGAGCTGGGCCGGAGTGATAAGCATAGCAGGGAGGGCGTTTGCTTTGCACGCGCTTCTACCCGGCTCGATCCCCGGCATCCCATATGGTCCCCCGAGCACTGCCAGGAGTAACCCCTGAGCATTGCCGGGTGTAACCCCCAAAAGAAAAAAAAAAAGATACAAACTGAGTTAAACCAACAAGTATATATGTCATTTCTAGGAACAAAAATAAAAATTACATTTAGCTATTTAGCCAGAAATGACGTGTCTACATAAGGAGAACAGTATCAGAACTTGACTTACAAAATGACCTGGCACCCTGACTGGCGCTGGAGTGGTACAGAGACGCTGTATCGACAAAAATGCTGATTACTAACTGGGAGAAAATAGCCTCAATATGCTGCTATAAATATTGATCACAGGTCAGACGTGGAGAGAGCAAATTTTCCCAAAAAAGCAATCACTAAAGTATTTTCTATGAAAATATCCCACATAAAACAATAAAAACAAAATTGTAGCATGTCAGGGAAAAATAGTACTACCACATGAGAACGCACACGCTAGAGGCTGCTGTGATGCCACATGAGAACACACATGCTAGAGGCTGCAGTGAAGCCACGTAAGTGAGAACGCACATTTAAGAAGCTACAAAGTCCCTTATAGCAGCGTAAGTGAAGAGTCACTGTCACCAAACTATGACAGAGTTCAGGGTTTTGTTCTGTTTCCATAGAAATATGTTTCTCGAGGTAACAATGGTTTACACCATGAAAACTTCTATATTTGGAGTCCAGAACTATAGTGCAGAGGGTAGGGTGTTTGCCTTCATGCAGCTGACCCGGGTTCAATTCCCAGCATCCCATAAGGCCCAAAGCGCTGCCCGGAACGACCCATAAGCACAAATTTAAAAGAATAAAGAAATAAAAGCCGCGACTATGTGTGAAGTCACCTCACCACACCCACCGCCCAGGTTTCACTCCACCACAGCACGGTCACAACTTTCAGAGCCTCTCCCTCACTCCAGTGGCGCCAAGGCCCAAGAACTTGTTTAGAAACGGTTCAAGGACGAGTTCCTGGAAGACGGTTCAGGTCATGCGCCAAGAGCAGTCAAGTTTAACAAAACAAGTGAGGCTAGAAAGCATTAACTTACTCAGGTTTTCTGGTGTTCGGGGTATTTGCTTCCTTGTTAAGAAGGGGTTAGAAACTAGAGAATGAATTAGCTCCTCTAATTTCATTTCTTTCCTTCAGAGGACTGTGGTGAGTCAGACAAAACCGCGCTGGCGACCTGAAGTAGGAAAACGAAAGCAATGAGCATACGCAAGCCTACTGCCAGCACAGATCTGCCTTGTGGAGAACAAGACTTCTTAACCAACACACGCTCCGCAGCAGCTGCCACAGAACAGCTCAGTGGCACAGCGACTAGACGGTCTATGCACACTAGTAGCACTGTACTGGTGACACAAATACAAATGGGTTTCCTCCCAAAGGACACTTTCGTAAAGAGAAGATGAGCTCTTTCTATGAGGGAAGATTTGAAGGCAGTTCTGGTACCTCAGCAACCTAAGCTACTATCAACGGTATCTGTGAACTTGGCAAGTCTATATTCAGACACGAGTTTGTTTTTTCACTTAGGCTTATGCAGTGCTGCTGCACCACAAACCAATGTCAGTGCCCTCCACAACTCAGCAGGAAGGTGGCAAGTGTTAAAGAAAGCAGAGCTTAATTAAAATCTATTATATACAGCAACAATGCTAGGGCCGAACTAACTAATGCTTCTGCTTTGCACACTGCCGACCTGGTTTTAATCCCTGCCACGCCCACATGGTCCCCAAAACTCTCCAGGAGTGATCCCTGAGTGAAGAGCCGGGAGTAAGCTGTATGCATAGCTGGGTGTGGCCTCAATTCCAAAAAGAGAAAAGAAAAAAAGGACTCAAAAAACCCCCACAAATTTAATATAAGTAGAAAAAATGCAAGATTAAAATCTCTGTCCCCCAAAAATAAACTAAAATAAACTTTCTACAACTAAGTGACCTTAACCTTGTCTCAAAATAAAGGACTTTTTGAAATTCAAACACTAAATATCAGAGAAAGTAAAAATTTTCGCTTCATTTTCAGAGTTCAAGATTATTTTTGTTTTGGTTTTTAGAGGGTTTGTGGGGTGTGGGGGGTCACAATGGCTGTGCTCGGAGCTCACTCTTGGCCTGTGCTCAGGGATGTCTCCCGACAGTGCCCAGGGGTCGCGGTGTGGCAGCATTCCCCTTCGGGCCTGGCACAACGCTGCCACCGAAAAGGATGCCTCGAGGTTGGAAGAGTAAGGGAGGGTATCTGTCTCGCATGCAGCTACCGCGACGTTCAATTCCGGCATCCATTCGGGTCCCGAGCGCAGCAGGGAGTAATTCCCAGAGTGCAGAGCCAGAAAAGAGCCGGAGCATCGCTGAGTACGGCCCAGAAACAAAACCAAAGGGATGCCACCAACAAGGTAGCAAGCAGAGAAAGTGCTTCCACACTAGTGCAGCAACACACCAGGCCCTCGGGAGCGCCTACAAAGGGCGCCTCCAGGTAGGAACAGCGACACTGCGCAACACACCTGCATGGGCTAATGGAAGAAGAAACATCCTATACCACACCAGCACACAGAAAGAGGACGACTAGTCACCACACACGCCTCACGTGTGGTTTATATGTGCCTATTACTGCTTGCAAAAATGTGTAGTTAATGTAGATGAGAACCCACCACTGTCGCCAAGTTACAGAATTTCACTGCAACAGAGGCTCACCTATTAAGGTTTTGTTTTGTTTTGTTTTGTTTTTTTGCCTTTTTGGGGTCACATCCGGCAACGCTCAGGGGTTTCTCCAGGCTCTGCACTCAGGAATTACTCCCTGGCAGTGCTCGGGGACCATATGGGATGCCAGGGATGGAACCCGGGCCATCAAAGGCCAGCCAGCGCAAGGCAAACGCCCTACCCGCTGGGCTATCACTCCGCCCCTAAGATTTTGTTTTTATAGTTCACCTCCAAAATGAACCACACGGTCAAACAAAATTATAAGAAATGACATCAGGGAGGCGGAGCAACAGCATAGCATTTGCCCAGGTTTGATCCTGGGCAACCCATATGGTCCCCGGAGTACCGCCAAGAGTATTCCTGAGTGAGAGCCAGGAGTAACCCCTGAGCACTGTTGGGTGTGACCCAAAAAGCAAAAAAAAAAAAGAAAAGCCATGCTAATTCACCACACTTCACTAGTCACACAAGCACCAGCGAGGACACGGAACGGGCATGTCAGCAGGCTCCCGCCTTCCTACCTCTTCTACCAGGCGGTCTTGCTCTCTCTGGAATGGGTCGCACCCGGAGCTGGCTCGGGCCCCCCGAAAGCGTGACTCTCCACGCTCCGTGGAGCACTTGCTAGCAGGCAGTCTTCCTCTTCAAACTCGGGGGCTTCCTGGAAATGGCTTCATGTTTCTCTCTAGGAAGGCTTATTTTCATGTCCTAAAGAAAACAGAAATGGAATATTATATATACATATGGCTATTAACAAATGTTAGGTTTGCCTATTAATACTAAGTGCCATAGTTAAGGCTGTTAACATTAAAAGTTCTTCAGTTTTCAGAAACCTATAAAAAGGATGTTAATGCGCTTATGAATATACAACAATAATTCCATAATAATAAAAGTAGAAACAGATTTAAAAAATGGTACATAAGGTGCAAGTACTTTGAAATGCAAGTAATAGAAATGACATTAGACTATCAACAAAAATATGAGATATTAGTTAAGGGGCAATACACAAAAAAGGCTTTAAAACACACCTTTTCGAGTAATGTAATGCCATTTCTATCTGCTGATGAAGTTGGTTGCAAAAAAAAGAAGCAGAACTGAAATGAAAAAAGATAAACAAGTCAGCAAGTCAGTAGGTAATATAAGAAATAATCCTGTCTGAATAGTGTAGAAGAGACTGTCGGCCCGGATCTGTCCGTGACGATTTCACTCAATTCGTCCCGGTCATCAAAAGGCAGCTTGCTGTGGGGAGGCTAGTGACACTCAGAGCACGCTTCAGCCCCTATGTGTATCAGCCTCCCGACACACACATCTCCTTATACACACATACTGCAGGCTGCCTCCCGACACACACATCTCCTTATACACATATACTGCAGGCTGCCTCCCGACACACATCTCCTTATTCATCATATACTGTAGGCTGCAACACTTTGACATGGTTAATGACTTCATAAGTGCTCAAACCCTTGAAATAGAAATGCATATTAATTTGGCCTCAAGCTTCAAATTACAGAACTTCATTGTAGTACTTAGTCTTTCACCTCCAAAATCAATTGCTCTTATGCTGAATCTTGTGCTCTAGAGCAAAATAAAATATATGATTGCATTGCATGTGATTGGTAATAAAAAATACATATTTAAAACATAACAAGAGGGCCGGAGCGATAGCCCAGCGGGTAGGGCGTTTGCCTTGCACGCGGCCGGCCATGCCGCCCGGGTTCGATCCCCGGCATCCCATATGGTCCCCGAGCACTGCCAGGAGTAACTCCTGAGCGCAGAGCCAGGAGAAACCCCTGAGCATTGCCGGGTGTGACCCAAAAAAGAAAAAAAAAAAAAAAAAACATAACAAGAGAAGAAAATAAAGGTCAGGCAGTCCTAAAAAAAGGCTGGAGCACCTTTTGCATATGGGAGGCCTGGTTTTGATTTCTGGTACCATAAGGTGCCTCAGGGCACCAAGTCAAAAGTAACCCCTGAATCTTCCAGGTGTGGCCCCAGCTCTGCCACTCACCAATAAAATATAAAGATATGAAATTCAACTTCTAAAAAATATGAAATTCAATTTCTAACATTAAAGGTGACCAGCTGACATCCATACTACAATACAGTGTCATTACCTTTGACATGTAGTAAAGGAAAAACTAAGTTACAGGTCTAGAAAAATCACATCATCGCAAGAAATACAGAACCCTCCCTCCCAGATATCACTGCAAAGAAAGGAAATGCAACAAGGCAACAACAATCAGTGAGTGGTCGGAGCCCTAGCACAGCAGGGAGGCCCTTTGCCTGGCCCGCGGCCAACCTAGGTTCAATTCTCCAGCCATCCCATATGGTCCCCCGAGGACCACCAGGAGTAATTCCTGAGCGAAGAGCCAGGAGTAACCCCTAAGCGTTGCTGGGTGTGACCCACAGAGAAAAAAAATCACTGAATTCTAGTTTCAAATAAGGTGAAGGGTGGGAGCAAGAGCACAGCGGGCAAGGCACTTGCCTTGGACGAGTCTCACCCAGGGTCAATGCCCAGCAGGCTCACTGCACCCCGGCCACACCCCTCTACCCCAGGCACGGCCAGAGCCCTGGCCGTAGGTACAGGTTCCCATGCCCAGCAGGCTCACTGCACCCCGGCCACACCCCTCTACCCCACGCACGGCCAGAGCCCTGGCCAGGTACAGGTTCCCATGGTGTTCATGAGACACACGGCATAAGCTTCCTGGCTTCTGTTAGCTTTGCCAACATTTCATCATCCCCGTGAACCAGGAGGGAGACGGAGGACCATGCATACCCACACACAGCTGTGTTTCCTTCTTAAAACATGCTCACTCGATTCGTTTCCTTCTCTCAAATTGCCCTAAATAAAACTACTTCAAAAAAAAAAAAAAAAAACACTCAGGGGCCAGAGCGATAGCACAGCAGATAGGGCATTTGCCTTGCAGCGCCCTGACCCGGGTTCAATCCCGGCATCCCATATGGTCCCCTGAGCACCGCCAGGATTAAGGAGAGCCGGGAGCAAGCCCTGAGCACTGCCGGGTGTGACCCAAAAAGGAGGAAAAAAAAAAACACTCAAGAAAAATAAGTCAATGCAGCGGAAACGCTGACTCTCTTTAAAAAAAAAAAAAAAGGGCCGGAGGGATAGCCCAGCCAGGTACTGGACGCCTTGCCTGCACCGGCCCGGCCTGGACCCCCTGGGCTCGATCCCCAGCACCCATATAGTCCCCGAGCACCGCCAGAAAAAAAAAAAAAAAAAAAAAAAAAAAATCGCATGTTTCCTTGGAGCTGCAGGCTCCTAGCGGGAGGGTGTTTGCCTTTGCACACAGTCAACCCGGATTCGATCCCGGTATCCCATGTGGTCCCCTGAGCATTGCCAGGAGTTATTTTTTCCTAAGTGCAAAACCAGGAGTAAGCCCTGCATTGCTGGGGTGACCCAAAAAGCAAAAAAATAAAATTAAATAAATTTAAAAATAAAATGCAGGTTTCAAGTAGAAAAACAGTTCAAGAGAGTAAAATTACGGCATACCCCATAGCAGAAAGACTTAGGAAATAGCTGAAACTCAGACTGAAATTAATGGGGGCGGAGGAATTCCAACAGAGAAGCCAAATTTCGGGCGGACGTGGGGCTGGAGGCAACAACACAGGGGGTAA